>CM056500.1:23517683-23708821 GCA_029783415.1 Anisodus acutangulus | reverse complement strand
GAGGCAGGGCTTCGACCCGTATCTGGCCAACTCCTCGAACTGCTGGGTGCGGCATATTCATAGACTGGCAAAGCGAACTAAAGTTGATGCAATAGAAGCTCTTGATGCAATATCTGGTGGTGAAAGCATTCCAGCAAGAGCTCTTACTGTAACAGAACTAGGACCGTCAACTCCAACTGTCCTTATAGATAGACGGGAGGTGTTTCCCGAGTTCGAGCAAATGCAATGCGACATCCAGGCAAAAAAGGGCTGGGGTGGAGGCCCCCGTAAGACTGCGATAGCGGATCGGGTCCTCGTATGGTGCACCTGCCGCGGCACTAAGCTTGGGTTTTGCATCAACCGGAGTGGAAGTGGACTTACATTATGACATCCCAGCCCTCTCGATGATCTCTGCCGCATACTTTCTTTGAGACAAAAACAAACCACCTGAATGACGTTTGACGGCAATCCCCAAAAGGTAACTCAAGGGCCCTAAGTCTTTCATAGCAAACTCAGAACTGAGCATGGCCATGATAGACTGGCGTAAGGCATCGGAAGATGCAGTCAAAATGATATCATCCACATACAACAGAATGTAGGCCACAGACGAACCACGACGGTAGATGAACAAGGAATTATCTGACCTGCTGTGAGTGAACCCAATAGTCGATACAAAGTCAGCAAACCTCGTATACCAGGCCCGTGGAGACTACTTAAGCCCATATAAGGACTTCTTCAACAAACAGTTATGATGAGGACGGTTGGGATCCCTGAAACCCAATGGCTGATGTATATAGACTGTTTCTTTGAGATCACCATGTAGGAAAGCATTCTTGACATCCAACTGATGAATAGGCCAAGTCTTTGACAGAGCCAAGCTAAGCACAGTGCGAATGGTAGCCGGTTTGACCACCGGACTAAACGTTTCACCACAATCTATCCCAACCTGCTGAGTCTTACCATCACCCACAAGCCTCGCCTTATGCCGAGCAAATGACCCATCTGAATTCTCCTTATGAGCAAAAATCCACATAGACCTGATAACATTAATACCAGATGGACGGGGCACCAACTCCCACGTCTTATTATCAATAAGAGCATTATATTCATCGGTCATAGCAATTTTCCAATTCGGGTCGTTTAAGGCGGACACAAGATTACAGGGTAAGGGGGATTTAGAGACATTATAATGTAAATTAAAATGTCTTTTAGGTATAAAAATACCCCGCTGACTACGAGTGAGCGGTCTATGACTCGAGGAAGAATTTAGTAAATTTTGGGATTTTGCTGGGCTCGGGACGGAGCGGCAGGCGGTGGGCTCTTGGCCCAAATCGAAATCTGAAATTTGAAATTGGAGCAGTTCGAGTGGTGGGTAGCCCAATCATTTGGAGCTATTCTCTGGAATCGGTGTGAGCAGTGGAGTCCAGGCGATGGGCCATTGGAGGATTTTGGGTTTGGGAAATGTCCGAAAAATGATGAGTAATATACGGAGATATACCATCATCCAAAAAATTATACGAACTAGGCTCGGGAGTAAGGACTTTAGTAAATGAAAATTGAGTTTCATCGAAAATTACATGACGATTAATGATGATTTTTTTGGAGGATAAATCAAAGCATTTATAACCACGATGATTAGACGGATAATCCAAAAACACACACGGAGTAGATCGGGTCTGAAATTTGTTAATTGTGGTGGATGAGAATAACGGATAACACAAGCACCCAAAAACCCGAAGATGAGAATAAGAAGGATTCTTATTATATAAGATTTGGAGGGGGGATGAATATGTCAGATCTTTGGAAGGAATTATGTTTAGGAGATATATTGTCATTTGTAGAGCATGATGCAAAAAATATGGGGGTACGGAGGCATGAAGTAAAAGGGTGCGGACAATGTTATTTATGGAACGAATTTTGCGTTCGGCTTTCTCATTTTGAGAAGATGTATGACGGCACAAAAAATAAAAATTGATCCCATTATTATTATAGAACTACCGAAACACCCTATTGTCATACTATTTCCCATTATCACACTGAATATTTTTTATTTATCTTTCGAATTGTGTTCTAATGAATGCTCTAAATTTTATGAAGACAGAAAACACTTGAGATTTATTGGCAATTGGAAATATCCACAAAAATTTAGAATAATCATCCAAAAAAAGAACATAATATCGATGACCTAACGAACTTAGAACAAGAGACGTCCATAGGTCGCTATGAATAATATCAAATGACATTGATGTATGAGAATTTGAGTCCACAAATTGCAACTTAACAATTTTTCCTAACGAACAAGATTGACAATTTTGAGTACGACTCATACCCTTACAAGAAATAAAACTATTTTTATCTAAAACTGATAAAATACAAGATCTCGGATGACCAAGGTGAGCATGACACAAGGAAGAAGAAATGACTGCAAAAGCTGAAGGCAAGGCTTGACTCGATGGACTGATCTGTCCAAGATGGGCTTGTCCGTGATAAGCTCGGGAGACTGCTGTCTGTGATGGGCCACTGCCGAGAGTTGGGCCAGTCCACTATATTCTGTGATATACACTTCTGTATATTCAGTGTATATCACACAGTGTATATCACAGGAATATTTCCTTGTTTAACAAATTCTTCCGGACCCAAATAACCGGATCATCGTCCTCTCTCTAACCCTTCATTATTCTTCTTTATTTTTTTAATCACTTTATTAAATTGTCGCTCTTCATTACTTATTTTATGTACTCAAGCTTAGTTCTTTATTTGTAATTGTAAATTCGTCGAAACAGTGAAAGAATGAGGACGACAAGTTTGCGAGAGGATGAGGGTCCGATCATTTAGTTAAGAAAGAATCAAATGACAAAAGTCCATTTTTAAATTTTGAATAAGCGTGTGTTCGTACAAGTTTCATTTTAACTTATTTTCTTTATTAGGTAATTACTGAAGGAGGTAAATAATAAGAATAAAATAAGTTCAGGGTTACCCCGCATAGTTTAGATATGTAGTTGAAAATTTTATGATAATTTAGATGTGTTTCTATGCCTATTCCCTTTTTAAAATATTAAATAACTTCCTTTTTTTTCTTTTATATCTCGCTAAGTAATTGGTACCTGCTTTGTTGTCCAATTGATTCAAATTCTTACTGAGAAATTAACATTCGCTTAATTATGGAGGTAAATAAAAAATAGGGTAACTTACAGAAATTACTATATTATTTTTGGGTATTTTCACATGTATTTCGTTGTATCTAAATATATGTGTATTTTAATGTATTTATATATTTATATATCCTTTTATTTTAACTGTATTTGAATGTATTCGAGCTTCGATTAGCAAGTTTGCCACCGGTTCCGCATAGTTGAATGTATATTTTTTTCTATATTTGAATGTATTTCAATAAAATTTTAGATGTTAAATTTTAATTACATTATATTTACTCGAAAAATTATATACAAACATATGTATATAGATAATTCAAACAACACATAATCAAATACATTTAATTTTCCCTCAAAATACAATCAATTAAATATATATAACTTATATAATTACACTAAAAAAAAAATACACTCAGATCTAATATAATGAGAAGAAGAAGAACACGAATTTCAATATCTGTTAAATCTGACCAAATTTAGCCGGAGGGAGGCACTGAAGAGAGAGCAGGGAACCCAACAACAGGGATTCCAACAAGAGCACGGCAGACTCCTTCTTGGTCATAGAAACACCATTAGCACTGATATTCTGCAAAGAGAAGCGTAAAGCTTGATTTTCTGCAAGGTAGCACGGGAGAACAAACCCCAGCCTCTTGCACTCTGATTCAAAGTATCTAGTCTTCAACTCAAGATCCCTAACATACAACTTCTTCCTCTCTCGTGACCTGATAGTTGCATCTCTGTTCCTCAATTGCCTCTTGCGCTTCTAATCGACGGGATCATCATTTTTCAGTCCGATCACCTCTGGTGAAGACATTGAATTCTCCGATTCCAAGTTTTCTAGTGGCTCCGAAGGAGAAGGTTGAGAGAGGGCTGAGGGAGGAGAGAAAAAGGGCCCGAGGGAAAAGATTGATAAACTGGAATAATTTATGAATATTTGATATATTTCTGATTGGTAAATTGAAAATAAATTATAGTTATAAAAAATAATTAAATTAAAATTATTATTTATAAATAATTCTTAGAATTAGTTATGATAAGTAATTATTTCTAAAAAATAATGCTAAAAAGTCTTGATAAATAAAGAACCAAAGGCAAGTTTCAAACGAATAATATAGAGTTTATCTCATTTATTTTGTATTTTTACTAAGCCTTTTTTTTTTGTAACTGTGGTGTTCAGCGTGTACGCATTGTTTAGTTTTTTTTTCTTTACATTATTTAACTATATTGTAATTAAAACAACTCATATCGTATGAATGAATCAAATGCATACGCAAAATCTTAATATTCTAATTAGTTGACTATCTAAATTTTTATTTTATTGATGATACTTTGACTCCCCTCATTATAAGCAATTCCTTCATTATTTTCCTTCCTCTCTCATGCATAATTGAAAGAAAATCATTAAAAAAAAGTAAATGCATGTTGAAAAGTACTAAAATCCTCTCAAGATATGATAGAAAGAAATCTTTAATCAAACCTCTCAAATTCTAACTTTAGAAATAAAGCCTTTATCCTTTTCCACATTAAAATCGAGTCAGCAAACTTCACTTATCAAATACTTTAAAAAATATTAAAACTAAACAGACTAGTGTATATATGTCAATATTTTAGGAGTAAAAAGGGGATAAAACTGTCATCGATCTACAGGCTTAGGACTAAAATGTCCTTCATTTACCTATTGGACCATATATACCTTTATCATTATCTTTTGGTTCGAATAGATCCCTGAATAATTCAAAAGGTCCAAAACTGCTCCTGACACTAATGGCGGAAGCTACATGCGGCAATTCGCACAAATATTCCTATTTTAGGGTGATCTTTAATTTTTGTCCCTCAAATCACATGTCTTTAATTTTTGCTCTTTGGCGTTGCAAGTAATAAAAAAAATGGCCGAAAATATCTCTGATATCAAAAAACATAAAAAAGGAATTCAAATCTGTGTCCTAATTTTTCAATATAAGGTTTCATAAAAATTATGTCATACAAGATATAATCTGTAGAAAAGAGTTTCAGACAAAGGTACATAATCTGTAGAAAAGAGTTTATGTCGTACAAGATATATTTTCTATAACTTTGCCGGACAAGACATAATTTCTATAAAAATTTACCTTACGAATTAGTACTATATAATTATGTCGGATAAAACATAATTTCTATTTAACTTTTTCCGAATAGGAATAGCTTCAATGAAATATTGCCTTATGAAATCTCTAATTTTGTAAACTAATAAATAAAGATATTATAAATTTTAATTAAATGAGAAAATAGACAAAAATTAAAGAGCCCCAATTTGAAGGGCAAAATTAAACACCGATCAATATAAAGGGCCATCCGATGGAGAAAAAAGACCTACAAGGGTATGTTTCAAAACTCTCGCAAAATGGTGTTAGTTTAAGGGATTAATCTATTCACTATTTTTTTTCATATGAGGTGTGCATCTATGGATTTATTTGAATTAAAACTTATTCAGTAATTAGAAGCGATACGCCTGCAAAATGGATTCTTCAATTACATTCCGTCATAAAATTTTCTACAAAATCTCAATTTATTTCAAATTCCTAAACATTAGCTAAGTGATTTATTAGCATCTTACGTAAGAGGTCTTATGTAGTTCAAAGGCCAAAACTTTAGTTAATCGTACAATCATAATTCTCGACAATACTGCTCTGCCGCTCCCCTGCTTCTCTCTGCCTATTTCTTCATCGACTTCCTCAGCCTCTCATACTCTGAAGGAATCTAATTGTAAGTTTTGTTTTCAGTATATGTTGTTTATTTTACTCACAGTTACCCCTGTTTGGATGATTTTTCCGGTGGTTCATTATTATATTATTTTCTATAAAGTTATGTTTGGTTCTATTGTTCTTAAAATTATCTTGTATGATATTGTAAACCCGTTATAATCTCGTGGTTATATAATCATAAAAAATCCAATTTTTTAAATCACAGATTTGGTGGTTTTTTCGTGGTTACATATTTGTTTACCTATTATACCCCCACCCCACACCCCCACCACCCCACCCTCACCCTCACCTCACACCACCTATTTATCTTTTAAAGTTCGTATTTTATCCTTTACTTTAGTTATATATATATATATATATATATATAGTAGGGGAGCCTTGGATTAACTGATAAAGTTGCTGCCATGTGACCAGATGGTCATGTGTTCAAGCCGTGGAAACAACCTCTTGCTGGAATGTGAGGTAAGATTGGGTACAATAGATTCTTGTGGTCCGGCCCTTCCCTGACCCTGCACATAGCGGGAGCTTAGTGCACCGGGCTGCCCCTTTACATATATATATATAAATTAATTTGTAACTATGGGATAAGCGTATTTTAGTAAACTTATATATTATTATACAGTATTATACCGTCAAACCAAACAATAAAAATATTATTAAACCACAACAAATGATACAGTCTATCCAAAAATTATATTCATTAATATAATACAATACAATACCCCACTATACAATATGATATTGTACATTATGAAACCATGGGTAACAATCATCCAAACAATACCTACCATAAAGTTATATATTTCTTGACCTTTTTTATTTTTTGCTTTGGTGACTTTAGGTTTTGAGTTTGATGAGAATATGGGACAATAAAGTTTTGTATAAAGTTTCTTTTGAATTTCTTGACGTTAACATGTGTTTGGTATGAAGCAAAAAATTTGTTGGAAAATGAAGTGATTTTATGATGTTTCATAAGTAAGAAAAAAAATATAATCCCAAGAGCGCAGGAATATTAGAATTTTATTTTTTTTTAAAAAAAGTTTTACTCCACCAAACACACCTAGACAATGCATGTATGCTTGGTATGAAGGAAAAAAAAATTGGAAGATGTTTTTGCTTATTTTCGTATTTGGTAAGTAAGCCAAAACAATAAATTGTCCCAAGAATATTTTATATGAAATCTAGGAAAATACTATGAGGTGAGAGTGTGGGTGAGGGAGTGGCAGGGGTGGGGTGGGGTGGTTAATGGGTAGCAGTTGGGAGTGGCGAGGAGACAATGAACTTGAAATGCCACTTATAAAATTTGTTTTCCCTACTCCGATTAGGGAAGTAATTTTCCTGATTTTTAAGGAACTTTTCCAAAACATTTGATCAACCAAATGTGGAAAATTTGAAAACACATTTTCCTCCATACCAAACACATCCATTATATTTGTCATGATGTTTTATTGGGTATCTATTGTATTTTTACTCCCATTATCTTTTGTACTTTTTTCATAGAGGAAAATTAGAGCTGATTACAATTGGTGTATACAATTTACGATTTCCATTAATAGGAAGATATGCCTCCAAAATGTATCAAAATAAGTCAATCAGATACAAGCCAGGAATCAATTGCTGATGAAGATATTATCAGTGACTTGCCAAGGAATGTAATAGATTGCATTCTTGGGAAAATGCCTATACGTGAAGCTGTAAGAACAAGTGTTCTATCAGAGAAGTGGAGATTTTACTACTTAACCATTGCAGAATTGATTTTTGATGATAATTTCTGCAAACAACTTCAAAAATTCGCCCTCGTCCAAAACAAATGTCATATATTATCTGAATATGAGCTTGAGCTCAAGTACCAATTTGACGAAATTATCACCAGGTCTCTTCTGCTCCATCCTGGCCGAATAGAGAAATTTACAGTATGTGTTCCCAATTTCAATTCAACAAGGGTTCCCAATGTGAACAAATGGATTCAATACTTATCTCGGAAAAATATCAAGAAGTTAACCTTAGAATACAAGAAAAAGGATATTGTACGTCATAAGTTACCTCCTTGTTTCTTTTCTTGTCTGGACTTGACATACTTGAAGCTCCGTAATTTTTCTTTTTCGCCTCCATCGCCAGAGTTTAAGGGCTTCCTATATCTTGACCAATTGGTGCTTCTTGGTGTTCACCTTGTAAGCAACTGTTTTGAAAGCTTCGTCTCCAGCTGTCCCGTTCTTCAAAGCATAGTGTTGCGCGGGTGTTCCGGTGTTCATCATTTTAGTATCACCGGTTCTAAACTCCAGAGGTTGTGCATCAAGGCTGATGATGAGTTAGAATCAATATCCTTAGAAAATGCTCCTAACTTAACTGAAGTTTCTGTTGCGGTGGACAAAGTTGTAATAGGCCTGGAAAGCAATCCTAATTCTGATATGGTTAAGTTTGTGGATGGCTTGCCGAGAGTTGAAATACTTCGTCTAAATGGCAAATTTCTGCAGGTTAGTACTGCTACTGAAATTACTTATACATGTCTATATTTTCCTATCTTTACGACATTATAGGAGTTCCAAGTATTCTTGTTTATTCGAATCTGATTAAAATGTGTTTTCACATATCATTTTTTCAGCTCCTAGCTCAAACTCCAGTTCCGCCTATTCTATCAACTTCGCCAGTCTCTCTGAAGATTATTGAACTCAAAGGTGTAAACTTTACGAACTTTGATGAGATATCTGCTGTTGTCTGCTTGATCAGAAGTGCTCCAAATTTGCAAGAACTTCATATTGAGGTACGTCGGAAAGTTGTGTCTAATCTATGATAATTTTTTAAAAATGAATATGCACTTGTTAGGTTTCTGTTCTATTTTCGTGTAGGCTTCTACGACCGAGCTAAACCAAGAGCAAGTCTCTGGTTGTCTAAAACTCCTGGACTGCACAGCTTTTCCCCTTAGCAAACTTCATCTGGTCAAGTTAACTAATATCTCAAGTTTCGTTCCTGAATTTGAGTTTATCCAGTTCCTTCTCTTTAGTTCGCCATCACTTGCAACAATGAGCATTATGCGTGGAGCACCCAATTCTTGAAGCTGTTGAAGCATTGAAAATAACTAGGGAGCTGCTCCAGTTTCGGCCACCATCAGCAGGTGAGCATAGATTTCTCGAGGGACAGTAAAACACAAGTGTCATAGTGTTGTTTTCAGGAACTGACAATATGTAAGTTTGAGCAAAGTAACTTGGTTAAGTTCAAAATACTGAAACATTCATGGGTGACTTCAATGCTTTTGCTTGTGTTTAGTCCCTGCCAATATATTGGGTAAAAATATTTTTCTCAGCAAATTAAAGAATGCAAAAGATACGTGTAAGGGAGACAGCAGATATTATTTCTTTGTGTGGTGGCAATTGTAGATGTTATTGTTCTAGTAAAAGATTTGATCTTCAACATTTTTCAATAGCCATGCATTCCTTGATACAACTTGACTCTAACTTGTTTGACTACTAGTTGGATGAAATTAATTAAACTTTCTCATTTTGATTTTAAATGCTTTTGGAGTTTGCTGCATGTGAAGCATTCGATTTAAAGATTAATTCACTAATGCGCTGTAGTTGTGAAGAGGACTAAGTTTTCCAGCCCCAATTTTAATGTTAGACCTTTCACCTTAAAAACAATCATCATAATCTCAAAGTGAAATAATAATGCTAGAAAAGTAGATCATCTATGAATCTCTAAAAGTGAAATAATAATGCTAGAAAAGTAGATCATCTATGAATCTTTCATTCATCAACTTAGTCGATCTCCTTATTTCAATACTGTTTTATCTTCAAAGAATAATGCCTAGTATGTTAGAAGTTCACCAGAGCTGGAACCAGTGTCATTAGTCTTAAGAAACGGATATAGTAACCTGGTCCATCACTTGGGCGAAAATCAGGCATAATCCAATTCACCCCTTCTTGTGTTATTAGGTCGTGCAAAATATCAGAATTCCATGCCTCGGCAACACCTGATTCAGTCCCAATTTGTTTAGAATTTCTCTCGTCAGTCAGAGCTGGTGTAGCAGATCCAAAACAGCCTGTTCATTGCTTGTTGTCACTTCTGAACAAATATGTGGCAGAGAATTGCCCCTGGGCATCTATAGAAGCACCCTGGTCTCAACTCGTTATAGTTGTCCCCAATTCTTGGTCTGACATAAGCATATCAGGTGTGTCTTTGACCTGCTTTCCATCTTTAGTTGAAATAATAGCATAAGGATTCGAGTTAGCAATGGTCTTTGGAGCAATAAATCGAGAACCTGAAATCTGCTGCATGTTATTTTGACCTGGTGAAGTACTGTTTTTTTTTTTTCGTGACACAATTATCTAATCTTCCCGTCTCTAGTCTCTACATTGTGTCCCAGGTCATTGGCATTTTTATCAGCTGCTGCAGCACCAAATTTCTCAGCAACATTACCAGAAAGTATGGCCAATTGATCATCGCCCTCACCCTCAAGAATGGCGTTTACACTAATACTGTTCGCGACATTCAAGTCACCTGTAGCATGTTTATCCTTTCCAACAACTAAACTTCTCGATTGCTTTCCATATCCAATTCGCGAGGCATTGACCAAAGACTTTGAGTTACCTATATGATGCCCAGTTGCATTCTCATTTTCAGTTTGCGAAACACGCTGCCCAGAATTTTCAGCAGCTTCAATATCACCTTTAGCAATTGTCTCGTATTCATCCTATTGCGATGTCATCTCTATTAAACATGCTATTCCTAGCATGCAAGTTTTTACCCTGAATAAACTAGCGACGCATCGGCCCCAACTCTTGGTGTTATCCCTGCTTGATCAACTGCTAAGTCACGCCCTTGTTCTGCATCAAAGTGATCAGAATTAATAGCCACAGCTTTTTCGCGACTTCAGTTCCACTTACTTTCTGCCCAGAATTTTTGAGTCCAACTGCACGATCAAAGCTCGATCAAGAGCAGTAGCATGTGCTGGTTTCAAAACTGTTGCACGCCCCTATTCATCAAGAATTTGTCCAGCTTTTTCAACTTGATCAACTAAAACCAAAGTTTGTTGATCACTCACAGTGGCTGCTCGATCTAAGTCCTCATCTTGCGAATGTTTTTGAACCCCTGTAGCATCAATTACTTTACTAAGTTTCAATCCTTGCCATTAACAACTGAAGCAGCCCCATTATGTACAGTCAACTCATTTCCTTGCACCTTTTCATTGTGCTGAATATTATTTGTTCTAATACCTGTAGCATCTGAATTAATATTTTCCCTAGCATCTCCCTGATGCTTTTCACCACGCATATTATCTTCATGCATATTTCCCCTATTGGTTTTGACATTATTCAATATGCATATTTCATCTCTGTGCCCTTGATGTTAACATCTACGGCAATACGAAGGTAAATAATCATAAGTAATTATTTGTAGGCAAAGAGGCCAGTAAGTCGACTTCGACTTAAACTCTTGTTGTGCTTGGTCTTGTTTGATCTGTGGTAGCTCGATCAACAACCAAAGGTCTGCCAACAGCTGAGGCTAACTAATACAATGCCTCTCGTGCGAAGAATTGCACCAGTAAATTCTGAAATGGTATCCAAGCCAAAGCAAGGGATGATTCTTCTTTGGGATTAAACCACGGGGTCCAACAAAAAGTTCTAAATTGATAGTCTTCTTCCATGGATTTTTCCGTCGCAATAATTGAAGAAACTGTCGTAGAATAGACAGTAACAAAATCCTCATGTGTCATCAATTGAATTAAAATATGCCGTGAATCCAATGAAGCAATGTTACACACTCCTCTAATCTTCAGTTGTTGTGGAAACAAACTTTCTCAACTCAGTCATTATCGGCCCCCAATAGGAAAACTTTGCTACAAGAGCATATTGCAAATTTTCCTCTTTAATGTACCCTTGAATATCAGATGTGTTGAATACTATAGTAGTTCTCCATTGATTATCTCTACAGATTTCAATTGCAATACCTTCCCATTTGTGCGAGGGGTTCGTTTGAGTAGTGTTGCATAAGATTGAGGATCTTGTGGATCGTTTACCCGAGCCATGGAGGTGGCTAAATCTCCATTGAGATCGCCAGAGAAGAGAGCGTTTTTTTAATAAGTTATGTGCATGATCAGTAACATTTATATATTTAAACTTAATATTGTATCTGTAGATTTATCACTGTCTTTGCTTAGTTTTATTTTACTTTTCCTAGTAATCCTGTCGATTTGTCAAATTAGACATTGTTCATGATTCTTTTGTAATTGAACAAAAGAGAGACTGAATGGATATAAATTCTGAGTATTTGCTTTAGGATCGTTCTTGCACATCCCTTACTTTACTATTTCAATTACCATTTTTAAGATTGAAGCTGAAATCAAAGTTGTTATTGTCTCTGTTGTATTCATGCCACTGTAATCACTAATGTCTCTTGAAGTACTACATTGGTAGCTGAAAAAAATTGGAAAGTTACATATAAGGTGTAGGATCTCTTAGTGGTGTGAGGCCTTTTGAGAAATCATGCGGGATTGGTCCAACGCGGATAATATCACATCATGTTAACAATATATTTGGGCTGATTTAGCCCAACAATATCAATTTAGGAAGGCGCGAACTATAACGTCATGTAAAACTCTAAAGAAAAGATAATGGAATTCACATATATTTACACTAAATAAATAGTAAAGTGAATATATGATAATACAATATTTCTTAATATATAAAGTTGTTGAACAAAAATATAAATGTTAATTAGGTGAAAATAGGTTATTTCTATAGGACTCAACGAAGTGCGAAAATTTTAGAAGTTACATAATTTGTGCGCCAGAAAAAATCAATAAAAAGTCTAATGGTTTATGGGAATGGTTTCTAATCTATACATATTGTATTTTTTTATGCCTCTGATTTGTGTATTACCGTTATGAAAATGTAGCGTAGACAAAACGCTAGCTTTAGATTTACAAAATCTTACAACCTTCCTTTTCTTAATTCTACATAATTAATCTGTTACTATTTGTGCTCTTGTGAACTAAGTTTTGAAGTAGTTGAGGGGATTAATTAACTTATTTAAGAGTGATGCACACAAAGAGTTATATAAGCCAAAGTATTGAGACCAACAAGTTCTACTCTCACTCTTCCTTCTCCGGCATATTTGTGTTGGTACTCTATTGTACTTTATAAAGCAGTACGGGAAGTAAATAACTATTACAAGTGTTTGAAATGATAAATAAATGGTCAATCTTCAAAACTGCCGCAAGTTTGTTGTGTCTTGAATGTTGATAACCTTGCAAGGCCAATGTTGAGAACTGTCGCAAAATTGTTGTGTCTTGAATCTTGATATCCTGAAATCAAGAAACAACTAAATCTGGATGGTTACAACGTTGTGTGTTGAGTCGAGGGATTGCCCTCTGTCCTTAAGACAAGATTGCCCCGTATATATGCTTTTACGTTAGCGGGCAATAGTCTCCCAAGATAAAACAACACTTTAATCTCAACGCTACAAAGCCAATAGGTTGAGCCTGCCGAATAAAACAAATATGAATCGACTTGCTGAAGATATGGAAAAGGAAGGAAGAGTTTCTATCTTCTCTTCTGTTTTGTCTCTATATATATAGTGTGTCTCTGTAGTGTATATCTTGTGTATATGAGGGTCTTAACTCACTGTTTTTCGTCACAGTTTTGCTCACTGTTTTGAGCTGTGTTTTGTGTTATTTTCTGGCTATTTTGCTCATTGTTTTGTGTTGAATTTCAGTCACGTATGTCTCTTCACAATTGAGCCCAAACAGCTCAATATATAGCATCACAAAAGGGCTGTTCAGCTGCCCAAAACACAGCTGTAAATAGCCATTAGGAGGGCTGTAAATGGCATTAGAGAGGCTGTTAATGGCCACCAAGAGAGGCTGAATTATGGACATGAAGGAGGGTGATAATGGAGAAGTTAATCAGCCAAATAATGGCTGGTTAATGCTCCAGAAAATAGTTCAACGGTAGGCAGAAAGTTCCGTCACCCCAAAATCAACTTTCCAGAAACTCTGGGACCAAACTGTAAATATTAAGCAATTTGGGGGCCAAAAAGATAATATCAGAAAGTCCCCACAGCCCACAACCCACGACCCGTGACCCGTGACCCGAGCCTGAGCCCGAGACCGGACAGGACCGCATGGGCGAGCGGTGGCGATGCGCGCTAGGGCTTAGCCTTGAACCCTTTACCATATTAGAGACTTATAAAGAGAGCAATTCTTCCTATTCCCACCCATGTGGTAGATTTGTCCCACACCATATTTCCATGCCTCAAACACCTTACTTCGTGGATCAATGTCTCTTTCATTTCTCAATGAAATTTGACGATTCTTGGCCCTACAGTCATCTACTCACTTCGTAGATCATGCATGTGCGAAGAGACAAAGCCTCCAACATGCGGAACACTAGTGTTTATCTCATTAAATATGGGTGGACGCACCTCCC
This sequence comes from Anisodus acutangulus, assembly GCA_029783415.1. Classification (NCBI taxonomy): domain Eukaryota; kingdom Viridiplantae; phylum Streptophyta; class Magnoliopsida; order Solanales; family Solanaceae; genus Anisodus; species Anisodus acutangulus. The sequence continues at coordinate 23,694,526 of CM056500.1, read as the reverse complement.
CGCCAAAGGCAAATTTCCAACAATCCCCTCTATGAAAGAGAGATTGTGGCGCACGCACAAGGTGCCTACTTTCAGCAATCTTTCAGCAAAAAGATATTGCATCAGGAGAGGTAGGTCCCCCTTTGAACCTTCCTTAGTTGAATACCATCGGACTTACTTACTGCGCGGTGAACGTGATGTCTTGAACCGTCAGTGTTTAGTGTAAGACAAGACAATGATAACAACACAATAACAATCCTTATTCATTTTCATTCTTACGTTTTTGTCCGTTGTGGTCGTGGACACACTTGGATTCTTAAGTGCGTTCATTTGAGGCGGCCTTCCTCGCACTTAAATAGGTGATCTCCTACAAGGTATCCTGCTATACCCCACTTCACAAGTGTTAGGAATCATTAAAAGTTTCCCCAACCTTAACCTCAACTGTTTGAGGATCGTTTAAAAGTTTGGAAGCTTAACCTTTACCTACCATGCAGGTAGCACTTTAAGGTCTATCGCGGGAACAACTTTAGATTCATGTTTCCGTACAGAAATCATCATCCGAAGTGTTTATTGCTTCCACCGAAGTGCTCAACTGAACCTTTTGCCGCTTAGTTTTCTCATTGAACCAAATTCTTGGGATGTCCAATCAGTATGGTTGGGTTTTCACCGCAAAGGTTCGTATTGTTTGAGTTTTAAGCTCATTCCCCTAGACAGACAGAACACTTGATCTCTGGATAGTCCCTTAGTTAGTAAACAAGGAAGTGATACCTGGGATGATCAACTGCCATACGGTCTTATGTCTCTGACAAATCCTGACAGATATGTCCATACGCCGTCATCTGTGTCCTTCCTGAAGCCGACCGTCTAGCCACAGTGTATAACTGCTGAAGGCACGAGTTTCTCCCAATAAGGGACGTCCTCTAAGGTGTCATGAAGTTACTCAACTTCTTTCATGCTTTGTATAAAGCGATAAACTCCGATTCCATCATGAATTCGCCGATGCAAGTTTGCTTAGAGGTTTTTCCAAGACCCACCATACACATTTACTTGTGGCTTTGGTGTTCTTCAGATCTGATGTCCAGTTTGCATCATTGTGTTCTCCCAGAACCGTTGGACATCCAGAATACTATAATTCGTAGATAAGCGAATAATTCAGATATCGTCATATCCGACTTAACACCTTCTATTGATCATGTATTAAGATCATCAGTGAACCTTAGTTCAACTGATCTGTTTGTAGGACGATACCAGGTCGGTTGTAGTGTGTACAATACATTGAACTACACATGACCTGTGCATATCGCTCCTTGTCTATGGGTGCACCATGATTCCAATCAGTTCTATGATTCATATCCATTGGTGGCTTCAACGAGACTGTCAACTATCGACCAGTCCGTTAGATGTCTTAGAAATTCAATTCCTAAGATGTCATCTGTGATACCCATATCTTTCATATCGAGACTTTGTTTCAATATGACTTTTACTTTCAGACTGTTGATTCTCCAACTGTTGGCTTTCTAACTTCAGAGTCAATGTTTCTGTGGTCAGATTCATTGTTTCTGTTTTATCTAAAACTTTCAGGACCAGAATGTAAATATTTCAGTGACCAAAATGAAAGTTCAGGAAGAATCCCAACAGTCCAGCAAACCAACTCTGATCCTCTTCTTCCAACTCTCCGGTTGGGAAGGTTGTTTCAACATCCATTCCACGCAAGACTGCAATGACCCTGGATGTTAAGCTACTCACAGGGGAGCACATTTTACAACCCAAAGGTTCTTTTCCCGGAGGAAGATCAACCATTACACAAGTATGGTTCTATATGATGGAATCTATTTCTCTCTTTAGCTTCTTTCCAAAGCAGCGCTTCTGGAGATGACAATTATGTGTCAATTGTCCATGGTTCGTTCTCAACCATACAAGCTAGAAGGACTGGAACAAGTCTTTGTCCCCTTGTTTGCTCCATCTCGGTTCAACATCTAGAAAATCCTTGAGTTCTGCAGATCTGGAATATTAAGTTCCGGATAGCCAGCAACTTTCGAGTCTTGTAGATACGGAACGCCTAGTTCCGGACAGTCAGGCCCTCGTGGGTTCTTGTTAACCTTGAGCAATTACTCATTTTTCCTTTTTCTAGGAAAGTTATCTTCAAAGAATTCAGCATTCTTTGACACTAAGAGGCGATAAGCACTACTGTTATTTGCAGATCCAGTAGATATGCAATCTACAGTCTTAGGTACAACTTGACCTGTTTTGGTATTCCAACTTTTACCAAGCTACCCCACATAATTTGGGCGTATGACTTTGCGCTTGGCTAACATCGTTGGACTGAGGTGAGAAATGAACAGTCGTTTAATGAACGATGCTTCACATTCTCCCCCTCTATCACTACGAATTTCGCAATCCATAGGCTTAGTTGATTTCCAACTTATGCTTTGTAGCGCTTATCCGCTTCAACAACTTCATCTTTGCTTTTCAACAAACAAAGGATTACATACGTTGTACCATCATCAATGAAGGTCACAAAGTACATGTCTCCCCCCCTCTATTTTGTATAAACTTTAAATCACCCATAAAAGTGTGACTAAGTTCTAGAGGAGCGGTGCTTCTTTTGCTATTCCTTTGACGGAATTTGGAAAGGTGATTTTGCCTCTTCGCCTACCTCACATTCATTTTGAGGGTTTATGTCAAAATAAGACAACAATCTCAACTTTGCTAGCTTTTGAATGACTTTCTATTTAACGTGTCTTAATTCTATGATGACATAGATGCACGGATTACAAATATATCATTCATTTGACTACAGACATACTGTACCATTCTTAGTTATTACAGACCTGCTGGACTAGTCTCAAACCAGCTTGACCAGCATCGTCCCTTAAACCAAGTTTGGGACATGTATCACCTCATTTTAGAGTGATCCCATTCCATAAAGTCCTATTGAGGAAAACCTCTCCAGCCCCTTTGATTTTAGAGGTGGCGTTGTTTCACATGAACAACCTCTTGCCCGTGGTTAGAGCGTAACTGGATCATGTATGATCTCGATACTCGGGCCCACTCCAGTTGCTTTGGCAGACTGAGTGTCCAAACTCTATTGTGCCTTTCTTTAGGCCTTCAGATCATTTAAGACCTGGAAACTCTGGCCCACCTTACTAGGTGTCCATTGCTTTTCCTATGAAATGAATTCTGGCCCCACTCTAGTCGCCCGGGGGCTTTGTATGACTGAGTGTCCAATATCATCATATCAAAGGAATTATGGCCCACTCCAGTCGCCCGGAGGCTTTGTATGACTGAGTGTCCAATATCATCCTATGAAGGATCTTCTGCCAAATAGTGTGACAGGCTCAACGTCTTTAGCTTTTAGACTTCTTCCGTTATGATTGGTGCCCAGACAATTGTTGGCGCTTACTTAAGTGTGGTAACAGTTTTCGCACAGTCAGTGGATCTTTCTCCCTCGTATGTGCGAACATACTTTACACACTTTAATAATTACACTTAAAAGAACGGATCTTTTTAGGTCGTTTACAAAATCCAATCTTTAAACGGGAAAGAAGATGAGATTAAACTTCTGATTTTAAAGCGTAAGGAATATAAATTATTTTCATATTCCTCCTTACTTTAAGCCATTTTTCATTAGACATCATTTAATCTTTATTCTTGATAAGTAAAAAAAATAACTTATCCCAATTTCGGATTCTGGCCCACTTCAGTCACTTCATCAGACTGAGTGACCATTTCCTCCTTACCATTATTCGGATCCTTTGTCTGGGATAGATATATGCCTTCTGCTGCAAGATACAAGCACATCTTCAGTCTTCTCCTCTTGTCCCAGTTGACATCCTCAGTCTCTCGTGAGCGCTTATTCCCACCACTCTTGGTAGCGGTGACACCATGAACACGTTCATCATCATCACTCTCTTCTACCAGAAAACCATTGCCATATCCAGATTTGGTCACACAACTTTTGACCGATATCTTTCGAACACTAATAGTAATACAATACAATCTTGTCTTAAATTGTTGGTACTCTATTATACTTTATAAAGCAATACAGAAAGTAAATAACTATTACAACTGTTCGAAAGGATAAATAAATGGGCAATCTTCAAAACTTCCGCAAGCTTGTTGTGTCTTGAATGTTGATAACCTTGCAAGGCCAACGTTGAGAATTGTCGCAAGCTTGTTGTGTTTTGAATCTTGATATCCTGAAATCAAGAAATAACTAAATCTGGATGGTTACAACGTTGTGTGTTGAGTCGAGGGATTGCCCTCTGTCCTTAAGACAAGATTGCCCCGTATATATGCTTTTACGTTAGCGGGCAATAGTCTCCCAAGATAAAACAACACTTTAATCTCAACGCTACAAAGCCAATAGGTTGAGCTTGCCGAATAAAACAAATATGAATCGACTTGCTGAAGATATGGAAAAGGAAGGAAGAGTTTCTATCTTCTCTTCTGTTTTGTCTCTGTGTATATAGTGTGTCTCTGTAGTGTATATCTTGTGTATATGAGGGTCTTAACTCACTGTTTTTCATCACAATTTTGTTCACTGTTTTGTGCTGAATTTCAGTCACGTATGTCTCTTCACAATTGATCCAAAACAGCTCAATATATAGCATCACAAGAGGGTTGTTCAACTGCCAAAAACACAGCTGTAAATAGTCATTAGGAGGGCTGTAAACAGCATTAGAGAGGCTGTTAATGGCCATCAAGAGAGGCTGAATTATGGACATGAAGGAGGATGATAATGAAGGAGTTAATCAGCCAAATAATGGCTGGTTAATGCTCCAGAAAATAGTCCAACGGTAGGCAGAAAGTTTTCTGCCTTCCGTCACCCCAAAATTAACTTTCTAGAAACTCTAGGGACCAAACTATAAAAATTAAGCAATTTGGGGGCCAAAATGATAATATCAAAAAGTCCCCACAACCCACAGCCCACAACCCACGACCCACGACGCGTGACCCGAGCCCAAGACCGGACCGGATGGGACGGGACGGGACGGGCGGGCAGCGGTGGCGCGCGCGCGGGCTTAGCCTTGAACCCAAGCACATCTAGGTTATATGTGTGTATTTCAACACTGTAGGGACTTTCTGATATTATCTTTTTGGCCCCCAAATTGCTTAATATTTACAGTTTGGTCCCTAGAGTTTCTAGAAAGTTGATTTTGGGGTGACGGAAAGCAGAAAACTTTCTGCCTACCGTTGGACTGTTTTCTGGAGCATTAACCAGCCATTATTTGGCTAATTAACTCCTCCATTATCACCATCCTTCGTGTCCATAATTCAGCCTCTCTTGATGGCCATTAACAGCCTCTCTAATGCCATTTACAGCCCTCTTAATGGCTATTTACAGCTGTGTTTTGGGCAGTTGAACAACCCTCTTGTGATGTTATATATTGAGATGTTTTGACTCAATTGTGAAGAGACATACATGACTAAAATTCAGCACAAAACAGTGAGCAAAACAGCCAGAAACTAGCACAAAACACAGCTCAAATCAGTGAGCAAAACTGTCACAAGATATACACTATAGAGACACACTATATATACAGAGACAAAACAGAAGAGAAGATAGAAACTCTTCCTTCCTTTTCCATATCTTCAGCAAGTCGATTCATATTTGTTTTATTCGGCAGGTTCAACCTATTGGCTTTGTAGCGTTGAGATTAAAGTGTTGTTTTATCTTGGGAGACTATTGCCCGCTAACGTAAAAGCATATATACGGGGCAATCTTGTCTTAAGGACAGAGGGCAATCTCTCGACTCAACACACAACGTTGTAACCATCCATATTTAGTTATTTCTTGATTTCAGGATATCAAGATTCAAGACACAACAAGCTTGCGGCAGTTCTCAACATTGGCCTTGCAAGGTTATCAACATTCAAGACACAACAAGCTTGCGGCAGTTTTGAAGATTGACCATTTATTTATCCTTTCGAACACTTGTAATAGTTATTTACTTTCCGTATTGCTTTATAAAGTACAATAGAGTACCAATAATTTGTTCCATCATTTCAATTTCATCCAAATATTAGTCCAGCAATAAAGGGATTGGAATTCTTTGTAATAAATCAACGAAGCAGAAAGCTATCTGTGAAACAAGTACAATTGATGAGATAAATGTAGGTGTTGGAGATTTGGGCTTCAACTTTGATCAAAATGATGGATGGGTTGTGTGTGCTAGCAAGTCCAAGAACAAGGGTGCTAGCACAGAATCCCATTTCAGAATCTTGGGGAAACAATACATGGGTCATCCAGATATTGTTCAGAAATTAGGAACCCGTAACAATGTTGGATCATCTAATTCCCCTGTCACTAATGAAATGAAAGTATATTTATGTCCTAGTGGCAATCTGTATTAGGACAAATGTATTTTATACACATTCGTATTATTATTAATGGAGATTAATATTTTGGAATTTGTAAATTATTGAATTATTAATTAATTGTTTGTAATATTCTATAAAATGCATCCTTGGAGGTTACGCTGTTATTAATAGTGTGAGATATTAATATTATAACGTAACTCTTAAATAGACTCGACTAATGATCATCGAGAATGAGATATCAATGATATGTGATAAGTCGACATGTGGTCTGCATCACATCCTTAGAGGATGTAGTATGTCTCACCTGCTACTACGAGTAATGACTACTTGTGATGGACACATGGATACTTTGGAGTATTGGTATACCCTACTGATATACTATTTGTTATACTTGTCTAAAGTATGATCAGCGTGTGGGAGATAGAAATCCTTAGACTTGAGGTCAATACGCGCTTTGTCTACAAAGTAATGTACTTTGATCCCGTCCTAAGCTCAAATGCCTTATAGGTTGAGATACGGCTTGTATTTGGTACATTACGATGTGGATTAAAGGTAGTAGTTGAGCCAAGATTAGAATTCATTCCTCGAATGTATATTCGAGAGAACACTCGGATTCTCAGTGATATTAGGTTGACTAAGTCGTTGGCCAACGCAATACACGTATTTTGAATATGGTCTAGTTGTCAACTAATATAGATGAGATACAATGATTAAGCCATTTGGATAGACACTTGACAAATCCTAAGCTTGATAAGGGGGTGTCGTGAATGAAAGGATTTTATCTTACCACATAAATGTTAAGTTTATTGGATTTGCGTAAACGTACTTCACATATTGAGTTCATCTTGCGGCGACGTCTAGGAGTTCCGCGTAGACCTTAATTTGATTAATGTCGATATGAGAAGGCATGTAGGGTCACACTATGTCGATTGTCCGTTCAATATAAGGATGTATTGAGAGAGTAATTAAATGTTCGATTTAGAATCGAGGTATTTAAATGAATAATGATTATTTTAATTAAGTCAAAATTGGATTTTGGATTTAATTAAGAATGCGCAGAAAATAAATCGAGACAGTTCAGGAGCACGTCGAGCGCCGCGACGCCCATACCCTAGGGCCGCGGTGCCTCTGCCTCGAATTTTGGGCCAGACCCAAGGTCAAACCCTAATCCGGTTTTGACCTATTTTTCAACTATAAATAGAGGCATTCTCTTCATTATTCATGCACCAATTTCAGATTATCATTCTAAGCCTTAGAGACTTAGAATTAAAACTCGCTCGAACCTTTGTCGGATTTTCTAGCTTTCCGAAAGATAAATACATTGAAGCTTGGAGCTTGCAATCGGAAGGGCAATCACGTGTCCACCTTATAGTAGATAAAGACTCCAAATATTCTAACATGTAAGTTTATGCTTTATGTTACAGGTTTGATTGTTGTATAACCATACCAGAAATGTTGTTGGGGTAAGTAAGAAACAAAATTTTAAACTTTCGTTGTGCCTTACTTATATGCTTTGACTACAAAACCATACAATGGTATCAGAGCTCAGTCTGGTTCAATGGTTATATAACAATTGAATAAAGTAATAATATGGGTTAAACATAAAATTGTATTAAAATGAGGTTCTTGAAATCCTACATGTCTTGACCGAATGTTAACCTTTTGATATAACCCTAAATTATCTCCTACGCTAATTCGAGGAAGTCATTCCGCTCTAACTCGAACTAAACCAAAAGTGCGTTGTCCGGCTCATTGCACGGTGCACGGCTAAGAACAGATGATGGTCAATATGAGCGTTATTGATAATGGTGGGTGATGATAAAAGATCTGTGATTTGATCCCTAAATTGGATTTAGGGCTCGAACGATTTTGAAAAATCAACACAGAAACGTTTTGTCAGGACGTCGGCGCCGCGACCCTATGGTATGGCGCCGCATCGCTCTCTAAGGTTTCAAGGAGCGACTTGGCTCCATGGTGGAGCGCTGCGACCCTAATTTTTAATTTTTTAATTTTGGACTTACTAGACAGTGGGCGTTGCGATCCTAAATGAATTACAGAAGCCGAAATGCTTATGCCTTGCGAGCGTCGCGACTCTAAAGCACTGCAGAAGCATTCTGCCTCGGTGGCGTCGCGACCCTAATGATTAGTGTCGCGACCCCGACGGTAAAAAAAAAATTATTCAGAATGTTTAACCCATGATTATTATTATACTATATATTTGATAAGTATACTGTTTATATGCTAAATGTCAAATTGTTTGTCATTTAAATTACTAATAGCATCCGTTATAACTGTCTGGGCAGGCGGCGCCCAGTATTTGATTAAACCATCTTATATCATGCATATTGGGTTGACGGTTCCCAACTAAATGTGTCATTAGTTTTGCATGATGTTAAGATGTCATATTGGATATGGCGTAAAAGAGTTGATCTTGGTTAAAACCCTGAATTAAAATATTCCCTAAAATTTTAAATACAAGTCTAAATTAAAATATGTCGTCTATTATAATTGTTAGAGTGCAAAATCCTTTTTGGCGATACGAGTATTTATGCCAAAGCATTTGCTCTAAGTCTACGAGGACTCATACTCTTTCATAGATGTGTTTTAATGTAAAGGTAAACGATAAACTTTTGTGGATATTTATACCAAAGTGTTTGCTCACAAAGGCCAAATTTGCTTAGATACATAAACGCAGTCGTGTAATGGGGTTGACTTGCTTAGACAAATCTTGGCGCCAAAGTGTCGGACTAATCTAAGGACGCAAGATTAAATATAATATTTGATCAACCAAGAGTTGCAAATAAGTTTTGCAATTGGTTTAGAACCTACCAAGATGTGTTATTGAAGTTATCAGCCAAAGCAAACGCGGAGATAGCATAGGCTTGGATCTTGGCCCATTATGACCTCAATTAAAATAGGTCCATATTCTACCATGGGGTCGTAGAAGTATGTTAAAATAGTGGGAGCTAATTAAACAAAAGACCATGTTTATTAGCCTAAACGAATGTGTATAATAGGAAACAGATTTTGAGTTTGATTTTCAGTCTATCTAATTCTTCAGATTATTAAAGATGTCGAGCTTATCGTTGAAAATGTTGATTGAGATGAACAAACTTACTGGACCGAACTACCTTGACTGGCTAAGGAATTTACGAAAAGTGCTGAGATAAGAGAAAATAGAATACGTATTGGACACGGTGTTCCCAACCGTCCATGCAACAGACTCTGTTGAATATGCCTCTTTTGATAAGGAAGCTTACCAAAAACACCTAGATGATGCCACTTCAGCGCAGTGCGTGATGTTGTCTTCCATGTCTATGAAACTTCAGAGACAACATGAGAACATGGGGCCTAATGAGATGCTCGAACACTTGAAGAGTCTCTATGACTCACAATCCCAGACTATGGAATATGAGTTACTGATAGAACTCTTTAAGTGTAAGCTCAATGAAGTGGGTCAGGTCTCGCAGCATGTGTTAAAGATGATAGGGCTGATAGAGAGGTGTCACGACCCAAACCGGAGGGTCGCGACGGGCACCCGGTTCCCATCCGTCGGGTATCGCCATTCGCATATTTAACATCTAATCGTAATTAATTACGGACTAAGCCGAAAATCAGGTAACCATCTTATATATACACATACTCATACCAAGGCCGACAAGGCCATACAAGACCACTATGCACAGGACACCTGTCTACAAGCCTTTAAGAGTAGCAATATCAAAGGTCGGGATAGGGCCCCGCCATACCCATATATACAAGAAAAATTGTACCGTACCAAAATTAGAGCAACACTCCGAATAAGGGGAGTGCTTCAAAAATCCGCTGGATCCGCAATCAACTAACATGAACCGTCATCCTGCCTATGCGAACCTGCGGGCATGAAACGCAGCGTCCCCCGACAAAAGGGACATCAATATGACCGATGTACTGAGTATGTCAGGCATGAACAATAGTATAACATGGATATAACAACAACTGAAACAGAAATAACTGACCAATAGTACATATCTTTGCGGGTCCTAATACATATGCCTAAATGTCATGCACAATGCAGTATACATATACATCGACCTCATCGGGCATCTTCATTACTATAACAGCCTCTGTGGGCACCATACCATGTAATGATTAATGAATGTATGCATAATGCAAATGCGGTATACTAATGTCCACACAAGAATCCTCCCATAACCGCCTCTGTAGGCATCAGGTTATATCTCCACACATCATCACATCATATTGGCCTCTTTAGGCTCTTTCGTGATAGTATGTACCAGTTGCAGGTGGTGTGCGTATATAACGCCTTTTCCTTTTCCCATTCCCCGTACATATATATATATAATATTTACCATATAATAGTGTGCATAGCACAAGTGGTCCAGGATAATATACGAATGCAATGAAAATAAAAATACATGAATGATAACACAATATTCCAATCTCAACAGATGACGTAATACCTTTATACCTTCGGCTAACATTGGAAAATCAACATCTTTTCCATATGCCTCAGTAAGGACTTAGAAACATATTTAGACATGTTTTTAGCATAGAAATCAATAACACGAATATTCTTAACTACTAGGAGTAGAATAAATTATGGAGCAATATCACGGTTATATTTCATTACATGAAACATGCCAAAAGAAGAAATAATTTACCTTAACATACCTCGATTAAAACCAGTCTCTCTTGCAATGGTATCTCTCCGAACACCATATTTGAAATACCAAATGAAACCACAAAGTTACTCGCTGACGACCCAGCCAATGAAATGCTCCAAGTACAAACACCAAAAATTCCATATTAGACAACACAGGGTAAATTCCAGTAGGATGCTATTGAAAAGGAAAAAAAAGGATTGGTCCTCTCCTCTAATCTCAATTCTCCAAAGCCACTGCCTCACGAATTGCTCCCCAATATACACTAACCAAAATGAACTGTTAACTAAATGGAATTGGAATTTGAAATGCTGAACAATTTATTCCCCCCTAATCGTGCAAACCCATTAATTCCCCATCATTATGCTCCCCACCAATTTAGTTTTAGCGGCGGGGTAGCTTAGGTGTCGACACATGCACAGTACGTGCACCCTACTTCATTTAATCAAGTGACTTGCTTCCGTGTAATAGATCACTCATACACATAATTAATTTTGTGATTCCAATTCACTTAAATATTAATGATTTATAAAACCTCTATGTACTCAATGCCATAATTTCCTAATATGCCACTAGTCCATACCACTCTTTGTGTACGTACCAAACTTATTCCTGATCCCTGTTGTCACACTTGTTGTGTCCAAAATTATTTCGGGGTCTAATTCTTTTATATTCTAGTCTCTTTGTTATCATACGTAAACGTAACATAAATTTCTCCAACGCTCGGGTTTATTTACACACACTTGGCGATTCTACATACGCCTAGCGCTTTAAATCGTGACCCGAAAGTACGAGATGTTACAAGAGGCTTGCTTCAATTGGAACAAAGCTTGAAAAGAATGTCGCTACCACCCTCATCCTGAACTTTCTCCCTCGTTCTTTTGAGAACTTCATAGTGAATTTCAATATGAATGGAACGAAGGCGACTCTGCCGGAGTTGCACAACATGCTCAAGACCTTTGAGTCTTCCACTTCCAAAGCAAAGTTGTGCTCATGGTGAGCTTTTCTAGCCGACCCAAGCCGAAAGGCAAGGAATAGCAGAAGAAGAAGGGCAAAGCAGTCGCTGCGCCCTCAAGTATGAATCCTAAGGGAGGTGTGAAGAAAAAGGTAAATCCGGCTAAGGATGAATGCCTCAACTGCCACAAGAAGGGGCATTGGAAGAAGGACTGCACGGCACCAGGAGGAGGAAAAGCACTAAGTGCTCCTTCATTTAGTGGACAAGGTATGGGCTAACTGATAGCAGAAAGGTTGGACCAATGGAGGTAGACCTACGCGTTAGAAATGGAGCACGAGTAGATGCTGAGTGCGTAGGGACTTATAGATTAAATTTACCTTCTGGCTATTGTTTAGTGTTGAATGATTGCTTCTATGTACCCTCGTTAACGAGGAATATCATTTCTATCCCAGTTTTGGACATGAAGGGTTTTTCCTCGTATATTTATAATGGCAGACAAGTACTATCTTTTGATAATATTATATATGGTACTGCTCCTCTTGTGGATGGATTATATACACTAAACTGTAGTAGAGAGATATTCAATGTACAAAATAAACGAGCCAAAATAAGTAATAGAAACTCTACCTACCTATGGCACTGCAGACTTGGTTGTATCAACGAATCAAGGATAGCAAGGTTGAGGAAGTTAGACTACCTCGAACTATTTGACTTGGAGTCTTATGGTAACTGCGAATCTTGCTTAAGAGGAAAGATGACCAATAAACCACTTTCCGGGAAAGGTGTGCGAGCCAATGAGGTGCTTGAGTTGGTCCATACTGATGTTTGTGGGCCATTCTCGACTCAAGCTAAAGGAGGCTTCACATACTTCATCACTTTTACTGACGACTTCACAAGGTATGGATATATGTATCTTATGAGACACAAATCCGAGGCTTTTGAGAAGTTCAAAGAGTACAAGTCGGAAGTAGAGAAGCAACTTGCAACAAGTATTAAGACCCTTCGATCGGATCGAGGAGGTGAATACTTGAGCAAGGATTTTCTAGATTACTTAAAGCTACATGGAGTCCAGTCAGAATGGACACCTCCTGGAACACCACAGATGAATGGTGTTGCCAAAAAGATAAATTGAACCTTATTGGATATGGTTTGATCCATGATGAGCTCCTCAGCTTTACCGACATACCTTTGGGGACATGCAATACAAACCTCTATATATGTTCTGAACAGGGTTCCTTCCAAGTCAGTAGAAAAGACACCCTATGAGATATGGTGTGGCAAGAAGCCAACTCTTAAACATATGAGACCCTAGAGTGCCCTGTATATGTTAAGAAGATGCTCACTGACAAGTTGGAATCCAAAAGTGAGAAATGTTACTTCGTGGGAGTATCCAAAGGAAACTAAGGGATACTACTTCTATCTTCCTGGAGAACATAAGGTCATTGTTTCCAGGAATGCAACTTTCCTTGAAGAAGAATATGTCTACAAGGAACATAGCTGCACAAATATAGAACTTGAAGAAATTTAAGAACCACAAGATACCACAGAAGTTGAACCCTTGTCGAATGACCTAAACAAGGATTCAGTGGGAGTATCTGGTGAAGATTGGGTACTTAGAGTACGCCCTTCAGCTAGTGGGAGTGCTATGAAAGATAGTGCAAAAATGCAAGGCTCTCATACACAACCAGTGAAAAATGATACAATGGTTGTACATCATTCCATTCAGGAAATACATGAAAATGACATTCCTGAAAGCTCTCAAGGTGATAGATTGTCCAACACACAAAGACCTTCTCACAATCAGAATGTAACAAGTACTGAAATGCAGAATAATCAACTCTGTAGGACCATTAGGACTCATCGTCCGCCTGGAAGACTTAATCTCCTTGTTGAAACACACAATGAGATAGATATTCCTGATAACGATGAACCTACAACCTACAACGAAGCTATATTAGACATTGATTCGCAGAGATGGCAAGAATCCATAAAATCTGAGATGGACTTGATGTACATAAATCAAGTTTGGACCTTGGTTGATTTGCCAACAGGAGTTAGACCCATAGGATGCAAATGGGTCTTCAAGAAGAAGATTGATGCATATGGCAAGGTATAGACTTATAAAGCAAGATTGGTGGCTAAAGGTTATAATCAACGGCCTGGGGTCAATTATGATGAAACCTTTTCACTTGTTGCTAAGATTATGTCCATTCAGATTTTGCTTGCAATAGCTGCATATTATGACATTTAGCAAATGGACGTCAAAATTGCTTTCCTCAATGGTAATCTAGTTGAGGAGGTGTATATGAAACATCCTGAGGGATTTTCACCTGAGTCCAAACCAAATGTTGTATGCAAGCTACAAAAGTCCATTTATGGGATTAAGAAAGCCTCGAGGAGTTGGAACATTTACTTCGACAAGGCAATCAAGTCATTTAATTTTGTCAGAAGCAAAGAGGATCCATGTGTTTATAGTAAACGCAAGGATGTGAGTATTGCCTTCATTATCATATATGTAGATGACATATTAATAATGGGAGACAATAAGACTCTCACGCAGTCAGTCAAGGAGTGGTTGTCCAGTACCTTCGTGATGAAGGATTTAGGTGAAGCCTACTATATTATGGGGATTAGGATCTATAGAGATATACCTAACAAATTGTTGGGGCTGTCACAGTCAGTCTACATAGACAAAGTGCTTAGACGCTTTTCTATGGAAATTCCAAGAAAAGCGGTCTACTTATGGGACAAGGCATCAAGTTATCTAAGAAGGATAGTTCTTCTAATACTATAGAACCTGAACGCATGAAAAGAATCCCATATGCTTCGACTATAGGATCGATCATGTATGCCATGACCTGTACTAGGGCAGATGTGGTCTTTGCACTTAGTATGACTTGCAAATTCCAGCAGAATCCTGGGGAAGAATACTGGAAGGCAGTCAAGAGTATTCTTAAGTATCTTAGATAAACTAAAGATTACTTCTTAGTCTATGGTGGGGAAGAAAAGCTAGTTGCTACTGGGTACACTGATGCTAGCTTCCAAACGGATGTTGATGACTACAAATCTCAATTTGGGTACACGTTCATTTTCAATGGTGGAGCAGTAAGCTGGAAAAGTTCCAAACAAGCTACAACTCCTGATTCGACAACAGAAGCTGAGTACATTGCTGGATCGGAAGCTGGTAAAGAAGTTGTCGCGATATCTAAGTTACTGAAGGAACTAGGGGTTGTTCCAAGTTCCACTTGTCCAATAACGGTTTATTGTGACAACACTAGTGCGATTGCGCAAGCTAAGGAACCAAGATCAACCAACAGAAATAAGGACAAATGTATATTTATGTCCTAGAGATAATATGTACTAGGACAAATGTACTTTATACATATTCGTATTATTATTAATGGAGATTAATATTTTGGAATTTGTAAATTATTGAATTATTAATTGATTATTTGTAATATTCTATACTATGCATCCCTGGAGGTTATGCTGTTATTAATAGTGTGAGATATTAATATTATAACGTAACTCTTAAATAGCCTCGACTAATGATCATCGAGAATGGAACATCGATGATATGTGATAAGTCGACATGTGGTCTGCATCACATCTTTAGAGGATGTAATATGTCTCACCTGCTACGAGTAATGACTACTCATGATGGACACATGGATACTTTGGAAGTATTGGAATACCCTACTGATATACTGTTTGTTATACTTGTCTAAAGTATGATCAGCGTGTGGGAGATAGAAGTCCTTAGACTTGAGGTCAATACGCGCCTTGTCTACAAAGTAATGTACTTTGATCCCGTCCTAAGCTCAAATTCCTTATAGGTTGAGATACGGCTTGTATTGGGTACATTGCGATGTGGATTAAAGGTGGTAGTTGAGCCAAGATTAGGATTCATTCCTCGAATGTATATTCGAGAGAACACTCATATTCTCAGTGATATTAGTTTGACTAAGTCGTTGGCCAACGTAATAGACGTAATTAGAATATGGTCTAGTTGTCAACTAATATAGATGAGATACAATGATTAAGCCATTTGGATAGACACTTGATAAATCCTAAGCTTGGTAAGGGGGTGTCGTGAATGAAAAGATTTTATTTTACCACATAAATGTTAAGTTTATTGGATTCGCGTAAACGTACTTCACATATTGAGTTCATCTTGCGGCGACGTCTAGGAGTTCCGCGTAGACATTAATTTGATTAATGTCGATATGAGAAGACATGTAGGGTCACACTATGTCGATTGTCCGTTCGATATAAGGATGTATTGAGAGAGTAATTAAATGTTCGATTTAGAATCGAGGTATTTAAATGAATAATGATTATTTTAATTAAGTCAAAATTGGATTTTGGATTTAATTAAGAATGCGCAGAAAATAAATCGAGACAGTTCAGGAGCACGTCGAGCGTCGCGACGCCCATACCCTAGGGCCGCGGTGCCTCTGCCTCGAATTTTGGGCCAGACCCAAGGTCAAACCCTAATCCGATTTTGACCTATTTTTCAACTATAAATAGAGGCATTCTCTTCATTATTCATACACCAATTTCAGATTATCATTCTAAGCGTTAGAGACTTAGAATTAAAACTCTCTCGAACCTCTGTCGGATTTCCTAGCTTTCCGAAAGAGAAATACATTGAAGCTTGGAGCTTGCAATCGGAAGGGCAACCGCGTGTCCACCTTATAGTTGATAAAGACTCCAGATATTCTAACATGTAAGTTTATGCTTTATGTTACAAGTTTGATTGTTGTATAACCATACCAGAAATGTTGTTGGGGTAAGTAAGAAACAAAATTTTAAACTTCCGTTGTGCCTTACTTATATGCTTTGAACCCAACAAAAACCCTTCAGTTAAGGCCTATGAGTCTGATGAATTAGATTTTTCTGATGATGACCGTGATGAAGATGAATTTCAGAGTGATGACGACTTTGATGATCACTCAGATGTGAATGAAATGAGTTATGAGGCGCACAAGATCTGAATCAGCTTTGTAGGCCAAAATCTGAATGTGGTGATCTGAGGGTGCGCCACGGATCCCAGTCAAATGCATAAACCATAAAGTTCCGTGAGGCACCCTCAGATCACCCACATTCAGATTTTGGTGCACAAAGCTGATTCTCTGATCTTTATTCATGGTCAGGAGGACCAACACCCAATTACACTACGTAGAAGATACACCAGATACCGTATGATGCCGATAGTTCCCACAATTGCTCAATCTGAAGCCCAAGTGGCACCAGATGATGAAGAATTAACAACGGAAATTAACGAATTTTGGAAAAATATGTACCTCAGTGGTGGACTCCAAATAGGAGAAGATGTTGCATCTGATACAGTTAATGACGCAGTGGAAGGTGTATCTTATGGACCATCGACTGTAGAACGTACAAGTGATCATGAATCAGCTGATGAGGTAAGTGTATTTTTCATATCACCTGGAGGTACAACTTTTCTAAGGAAACAACTCCGGGAAGAGGCAATTGCACTTGAGAAGAAATTTGACCTCGAACTGGCTAGGCTGACGGAGAAATACTACCCAAGGTAATATGAGCAGGTGAATAGCAGTGATGCCATGTGACCCTATAGTAGTACTATTGAAGCATCATCACCACTTTAAGTTTCTGCTGAAGTTGGGATGTTCCACAAACTTTTATATTCTGGTCTTACCACGTGTTTTGATGATGCTAAAATGACAATTTTCAGTAGTTATATGCAAAAAGCAATATGCGTTGAACTAATTAGTCTATAGCTAATGATGCACTCGAGATGTTATTTAGACATATTTTCAGGGGTTTTATTTGTTTGTGGGTTGTGAAACCTGTTTGTGACCTTATCCTTCAAATTTGATTATTTTAGGGTGAGAGACTACTTGTTGCAGTTATTCTGTGTTCGTGTGGTCGAACTTTGATCATTTATGATTAAGCTTCTCTACTTGACTTTAGCTTTTGGGTGATTGTAACTTGTTTAGGTTCTCAGAGTTGGTTTGAATTTTCCCTGTGATTCCATATTGGCTAAAATGCTAATCCATGTGCTTAAATGTCATGGAAATGTTTTTCTGTGTGTTGGCTTTCGATATTCAAGTAAAATATCAAGAAAATAGTTTGGCATATTTTCTTTCTCAGGTGTTCTGTAACACCTCGTTATCCATCTTGTAGTGTTAAGAAAGAGAGGTTATTTTTGGAGGTGTTGATTTTCATCAAAATCTACTTACAGCAGTTCATGTCAATTCCTCTTGTTTCATTCTCATCTAAATTTAATAGATGCCATTTTTCTCTTAGGATTAGAATAAATACTAAAGTAAGGGAAATAACCTATGCTAGTAATGACATAGGATCATATTGTCTGCAGATTTTTGGTGCTATGAAGAAGTTATTTGTCTCTGTACCCTCCTCATTTATTGTTGTATAGTATAACAGTTATTTATTAGTGAGAAGGTCATTGATCTAGTCTGTGCATAATGTTCCTTGTCTGGGCAAGGTGCCCAACTGCTGAAGACTCGTCACAATCAAGGAAACAGCTAAACTCTCATCTCCTTGAATCTTAGTATACTTTTTCTCTGTTGGAAGATGTTAGTTTACGAATAAAAAGCCCCGTATAAATAATAATAATCCCTGGCAATTATATGAGTCTCTTCACAAAGGAAACCATATATTTTTGTGCTGAATGCATTTCGGCGTGCATCACCTAAAGCAGAAGTTATCTCTAAACATTGAGTATGGTCCTGATTGCCACATTCTCTGAAACGAGACTTACAACATGAATCCACAGATGGTTGTCAAAGTTAAGTTATGCGTTACTCAGTGTTAATTCTGTATTTTCCCATTTCCTTATGTCTAGCCTGAAGCCTTTTCTCAAGAATATTATGTTTGTAAGATAGAGCCATGAATATTTGATACTGTTAAATGTCCCCTATCTACCTTATTACTATTCACTGTGTGTTTAATATATTATTTATTTAGCCTTATGGAGTTTATTCTGTTTGTCGTAATGTATTATTCTAGTTAACTGGTTTTTATAAATTTATAAAAAAATGAAAATCTTTAATTTCTTATTTGTCTTCACTCTTCAGATTCTTTTCGTTTATTTACTATCATCAAATAAAGTAAATCATGAATCATAATTAACTATTTACTTTCTCATAGTATGTCATTCAGCTAAATGTCATCTACTTTTATTCCTTTTTTTAATGTTTTTGCGGTATATTCCTTGATACAACTTGACTGTAACCTGTCGGACCATTAGTTGGTCGACATAATTATTTAAACTTTCTCATTTTGATTTAAATGCTTTTGGAGTTTGTTGTATGTGAAACATTCGATTTAGAGAATAAATCCACTAAAGCATTGTAGTTATTGAATAGTAAGATCACTAAGTTTTTCAGCTCCAATTTAAGTTATGGACCTTTCACCTTAAAAACAATCATAATCTCAAAGTGACGCTCCAAACTTCTTAAATCGCATTTTCTGCTCTTTGCTTTCTCTTTATTTCAGTACTGTCTTATCGTCAAAGAATAATACCTAGTACATTAGAATTTGACCAAAGCTGGAATCATCGCCATTGTCAATGATTTGTTCAAAATTCAAATTATGGAAAGGAATATTTCAAAATCCATTCATTAGTTGCATAGCATAATACTTTTAAAGTGAATGTTCCTGTTATAAGATGCACCATCTACAAATTAAGTTCATATAGAGGCAGTTCTGGATTGCTACAACATTTTATCATTTAACAGGCATTTTCTTTAGTTCTTCAAAGGAATTTTTGTTGAAATTTGAAGTCTGTTCATCCTCATAAAATTTAGTTAAGAAATCAAAGATGGGATACCGACATATTTTGATAAGGTGAGTAAATGATATTTGGTACAAATATTTATATTTCGCTTCACTTTACCTATGGTTCTTAGTACTTTAATCACCTTATTTATAATAAAATCGTTTTATTCGGATTTATGTTGGTATGTTTTGTATGTGTAGGCACAACGAGGACAGATGAAGGAAAATCAAACAATTTTGGTAGAATTTGGAGATGTTTGCACCGGAACGAGGTGCCAAGAGGATGTGCGCAACACTTGGAACAAAATCTGAAAACTGGAATGATCCACGCGTTGAGCACGCATCGCGGAGAAGGATTTCATCTGCTGAATGTGCGTCGCACGTTTTCATCACTCTGAATCTCAACTTTTGCAAATCTCAGAAGACACCTGCATTGCATGCGCGACGCTGGTTCAACGCAAGCGGACGACAATTTTTCCCAACTCGTTTGGAATTTGGTTTATGTATTTTAGATTATTATCCTAGGATATAAATAGACGGGTGTGCTGGGATTATTTCTAAGACTTGTAAGCCGCCTTCTCTCATTCTTGTTGCCTTTACTTTATTTTTCTTCATAGAACCCTAGTTTTCTCATGTATTCATTCGTCGTTCTTCGAATCATGAGTAGCCAAACTTCTCTTTTCTAGGGTTATGACAAGGACATGAAAGTTAGTTTAATGATAGTTTTTGCTCATTAGATTTTCAATATTGGGATGCTTATTTATTCTTGTGCTTAATTGTTTAATTACTTGATCACTAATTAAAAACTATCTATCGTTTGTAAGTTGAACTTGAGAAAGAGAATTTACGTACGTAATAGGAATAAATAGGGCATGTTTGTAATAATACGTTTTGCTACTGAGGATAGAGATATACCCTTTAGCCTTGCTTGGTTGGTTACAGAGATTTAAATTTGTTCTTGTTATTTTTTAGCGATCATAGAGATATAGACATTAGAGTAGCATCTACAGGCTAGTGAGCAAGTCAATAGATACTCATAAAGTTAATATCAACCCGTTAACTAGTAACCTAGAAAATCAAATAGGTAGAACTATCGGAAGACTTAATTGGATTATCGAAAGCTTTGACGTTGGATTATATTCTCATCTGATAAATCTTATAGTCTTCGTCACAATTATCTCAGTCACAAAATACTCAATTTTATTTATTTATTTCAGTTATAGTTAGTTCTAACAAAACAATCTTGATTTTTACTCCCTTGAATAGTTATGAAAGAATTTGAATTAGTTTAGCAGTAGAAAGTATAAGTCTCTGTGGGTACGATATCTGGACTTCAAAATCCTATATTACTTGTCCATCATGTATACTTGTGTGTGCGTTTGGGAGCAACAAGTTTTTGGCGCCGTTGCAGGGGACTTAGAAAATTACTATTTTTCGAGTTTGAATTCTATTTGCTCTATTAAAGTTTTTACTCTTTTTGGTTCGTTTTGTGCATCTCAGGAGACTGCTACGTTTTATGCCAAATACTCAGAGTCATGGAAAATCTGTGGTTGACTTTGATATCGAAATCGAGATATCTTTTCACAAAGCAAACAAACTGATTGAAGAGGTTCCTCCTGAGTTAGTAGAAAATAAAGAATTGCAGTGGCAGAGATGGCACAAAAACGGGTTCATGTGTTGAATTTTTCTAGGTCCAACATAGAGAATGCATCGAAGGCTATCATTAAGCCTAACATCGCATGAAATTTTGAACTGAAAGAAGGTACAATGCGGATGCACGTGCCAGTATATGGGTAAGCCACATGAAAACCCACATAACCACTTGATGGCATTCGTTGAGCTGAGCGAGAATTTTCATTATCAGAACGTCTTTGAAAAATATGTGAAACTGACGTAAATCAGTCCGCAAATCTAAACTCCCAACATGAGTCGGGAAGTGCCTTCCTAAGAGTGCTAACAATGGCACGTCATTCTACACTTATATGCCTAACATGGCATGGAAAATGGAATGGAATTGGACTTGTTATGTGAAGATTCAAGTACATATTTTATTCAGCTTTGTGTGTAGGTCTTGGTCGAAGACCATGTTTTCTTTTAGCTTATCTTGTAGTTCTCCTCAGAACATGATGTAACGTGTAAATAACTCTTAGCTCCCATTAGGACATAGTTAATATACCACATAATAAAGGGACAAAGTCGAGAGGTCCTCCAAAAAAGTGACAAGGTCGTGTGAAGTTGTTCAAGCTAAGTTGGTAAGGACAAGAATGGTCTAGAAGATGAGGCGTCCAAAAAGATAATTTATGAACCAACTTGAGGACACCAAGAAGATGAAGTGTTGGTCTAAATGCTCCCTTATTCATTCGGCCAAGGCACAAAAATGTAAGAAATAGAAGCTTCCAACACATTCCAAGAAGATGAGGTTGTTGGAAGAATCAAGTTCATAAATATTGTTACATAGGAGACAACAATTTCGGCCTACAGAAGAGGAAGAGGTGGCTGAACTCCCTTGGTCACCAAGTCAATCCAAATGTGTTCACACTAGGTGTTAGTTTGTGTCTTTTCATTTGCTTTCTAGAATAGTCTATTTTGTACTATAAACAGAGGCCTTAAGCCATTGTAAAATTCAGAGTTTGTTGAATATTAAACTTGAGTGTTTACTCATCTTTGCTAAGTCTTTCAATCTGATATTGATATTCTTAGTTGGTTCTCCGGGAGGACCTTTGGTTCTTGTGTGAGCCAAACCCCTTGGTGTAAGTTGAATCTAGGACTGTGTGACCTAGTTAAACCCAAGCTAAGGTTTCCCTTCAGTGTAAGTCTTGGTTAGGACTGTGTGACCTAATCAAAACCCAAGCTTGAGGAACCCCCTTGGTGGTAAGCGAACGTTGGAACTGTGTGGACCAACCTAGCCTAAGCTCAGGGTCTATCTTAAGGTTTCCAGCCAACCTTACTTGGTTAGTATTCGGGCTTGTACTTAGCAACCCCGATCTAGTACTTATTAAATTGGTCACCCGCATCTTGGTGTCAGCTCGGGCATTAAAAACCCCTTGTCATTATCCAAGACATATCGACCGTGTCCTTATCGACCGTCCAACACTTGGTGTGTCCTAGGGTTTGTACTTTGCATCCCGTGCATTCCTTGTCCAAACCACTTCATTCTTTCCACCACTACATCCCACAATACCTTACAAATATCTACCCCAAAGGCCAACCCTCGAAACCATCCCCAACAACAATAAATTATTTGCATAATACACTTTATCGGAACCTTATTGTTTCAATTATGTTCCGTCACCTTACCACCATCAAACCATTAAACCCCGATCATCAAGATCACTCTCAACTTGTCTAGAACCGTCATATAAAACTCCTTGACCTAAGTCCTTGTATAAATACCCGATACAGTCTCCACATCCCTACTGCCCGACAATAGCTAATAAACTGAGAACCTTACTATTTCAGGTTCTATTCCGTGGCCTTGCCACCATATACTCACTGAAACCCAACAACCACAATAACCATCAACACACCCTCAACGACCCCATAAAGTGTCTAAGCCTGACTCCTCACCAAACTACCCAAAATAGTCACAAAACACCACCTACCGGTAGTAACACCTAACCCGAGAACCCCTATTTCACATCCATTATCGCGTCAACTAGTTCCATACCGAACTCAGCTCCACTTACCCTTACTCACCCCTCCATACTTACATTAGAAACTGATGTTGTTTCTATTCTTATTGATCGGTGTGGCAAAGGAATGGTTGCAGAATGAGTCAGATAGCTCCATTACTTCTTGGGAAATTTTGTCCAACCATTTCCTTGGAAAATTCTTCTTCTCTAGGAGACCAAAAGAGTTGTGACGGAGAATTGTTAGCTTTACTCAGAAAGAGGGTAAAGAGTTGCCGCAAGTATGGGAGATACAAAGGTTACTTGAGAGATTGCCCACATCACAAATTCCTAAAGGAGTTAGTTTCTTACAACTTCATTGAGGTCATCCAACATGAATCTAAAGCATTGTTGGATGCTACTTCTTAGGGTCCAAATTTTGGCAAAAACATATGAGGAGATGGATTAAATCTAATATCGGCAGATAGGTGGCAATGCTAAAATATATTATCCAACTTAGAGCACCATCCAAACTCTTAGTAGCTCTTATGCGCTCACCCGCGTAAAAGTGAACCGTAACAGATGACGACTCTGCTGTAGAAAAACCTAGGTTCTAACCATAAATGTTTCAATATAACATTCTTTTCAAAATGATATATATTGCCTATGTGTTTAAATACCATAATTATAACTGTCATTCATGCATTCATCTTCCGCCAAATGGCATGCACACACACTTGAGTCTGTGCACAAAGGTGATTATGTGGATTTCGTAATCACCCTTTAGAATAAAACCAAAAACCTTTCTTTGGGAAACGTTGAAGACCGAGTTGGTACGCGATCGTTCCAACAGTCGACAATGGTTCACCCTGGGTTGTCCGCTCGGGTCCCTAATGTCATTTGCTAAACCACTCTAGTACAACTAAGATAGAGCGAAGCAAATTCTCTTGAACTAGCGCATACTGACTTAGATAGGTTCAAATATATCAGACCTACCTGGACCTGACAGTCTAACTCCCTCATGTCCTAATGGTCTCCTACCCGACAACACTGCATCTAACTACTTCCTATGTGAAAGCATTTAACGTGCCTTATGTAATGAACCATTGCTACTTGGGGAGGGGGGGAACTAACCGTGTTCTATTTTGTAAATGCCTACAAACTTAAAATTCGTCATGCTTACCGAAGAACTCAAAATGCTAAAAATTTGGTGGTCATGGCTAAGTGCCCCACAACAAAAGGAAGTAACGAACCGTCTAGGACACCTACCCTCTTTTATGACATGAAAAGAAATACCGATCTTTTAGAAGTCCTTACCGGGTATTGGGATAACGAGATAATGATTTTTAGGTTTGATGACTTTGAAATAACCCCGACATTAGAGGAAATCCAAAACTGCATAGACATTGTAGGTGGTATATGAGGCAGAGAAAGAAACCCGACCGCAACTTTCTAGTACCTCATAAGCTGACTCACAGCGAGATCCTTAAGATGTTGTCCTTAGCTAGCGACGATTAGATATTCGACCTAACCATAGCCTTTAGGGACCTCCATACCCGGTTTGGGTCTACCTAGGGTTACTAGAGCATTCCGTAGAATTTCACTCATTTTCCGCTTGGGAAGCTACCTGACCCCTAGACTTCACCATATGCCTCCTAGGAACCATGGTGTTTCCCAAAGACCGTTATTAGGCCATGCATACCCCTATCATCTTTGTTACTTATGCTATATTTCATGTCATAACCACTAATGGGGAAACCAAATACTATGACCTAGTCCCAGTTATTCTGTCCGATATTTATCGAGCCTTAGGTCAATACCGAAACCTGCATAGGTACTTTCAAGGTTGTAACCTCTTAGTCTAATGGTGGATCATTAATTACCTCCAAAAAATTGAGGTTCCATCATACCAAAACCCTGAGCGTAGAAAAGAAAACCTCCTATCACTTATCCAAATTTTGGGACCCAATCCAAAGAGGGGTGGGCTTTCATCTTTTCTTAGATCCGAGAGGATAGTATTTAATGGAGATTTCCCGATTCATATATGAGACCATATCTGTGAAAGGAAGAAAATGCCATTTCCTATCGCTTACGTGGATTCGGGGAATCTGACCATACGCACCTCTTAGAGTCCTAAGACAATTCGGAAGGGAACATGTAGTCCCCCAAATAGGGAATATAGGGGAATATGTGGTTGACTACGAGGGAGACAAGATCACAGGAGTTGCTGACATCATCCGATAATGGAATGGCCAAAGCAGGTGGGGTCTAGAGACTTTAGCTGATAATCCTCTTCGCCCGAGTTGTGATGAAGAGTATGTAGACTGGCTGAGAGCACATCTATAAGGTACCCTCGCACTGAGGCACAACCTCTACAAGTCCAAACAAGATCGGGATTCAAAGGCTGAGATCAAAGCTCACCGCATTCAGAGATAAGTAGATAATCGAGATGCCAAATATTTGGAGAAGATGTAGTATGACTAGACTATCATAACCAGGTTGACCGGGGAGGTAGACTTTACTCACGAGTGTGTAGAGGACTTAGACGCCCGTATGAAGGAGGCTATGTATAACACTGCACAGATGACCCCTATAGAGAAAGGTCAGTGGGTTAGTTCATTTTTGGTATCTACTCATCTCAGGATCCAATTTGCACTTCGAAGTGCCAAGAGAGCTCGGCTGACAGAGTTTTATCATCAGCCACCGGAGGGGACTTCTTCCGACTTCGTTTCTTTTTATATATGCTTTGTAACCCCATTGGTGAAGATATTATTATTAATGAAGTGATTATAGGGGCAATGGTTTATTAAAATTTGGCATATTTATGCTTCAAATGACTAGAAAGCCTTGGAGTAATGAGGTATAGGAACGCAAATATTATAATTGCTTATGTGATTTTGTGATATAAACTGCTTATGTGTTCTCATGTGTTTCGTCTAAAACCCTTGATTAGTCCCATATTCCGGACACCAAGCCAAAAGAAAAACACAAGAAAATACCAAAGCTGACTATAGTAAGCTCCTCTTAAAGGTTGATTTGCTACCAATAGAAACTCCAGACAGCCAAAGTGCCACATCACCAATCATTAGCCTAGTTAGTGACGAAGAGATCGAAGAGTCACTTCGGGCCAAGATTCGCAAGATATACGCAAAGATCGAGTTGGAAATAGCCAAGATGAAGGAGGTTGACTACAAGACTGACTTGGTCAGAGCCAAGATGAATGAGGTTGACGAGATTTTGGAGTTTGTGGAGAAACTAACCGAAAGGTCCCCTGAGGAAAAACCACAATACCAGAACCTCCCTGAAGAACTCAAGATGATGGTGGACGACTATGTCCCTCTGGTGCACTTACCAGAGAATGACCCAATACCGTATGGGGAAACAACCGGGGTACCTGAATGAGTTACCCAGTCATTGATGAAGCTGCTCATCACTACGGGATGCCATAAGGGTTTCCCCGTAGATCATCTCCAATGTGGTGGGCTATTGCCCTCAAATCCCTAGAACCTCATTTCAGAGTCGCACCAAGAGTAGTGCGAATCATCGAGGTCTTCGATGGGATAAAGGTTGTCGGATCGGCACACACTAGCTCGCACATCCTCCTGACTTGTGCGCCTCTCTTTGCTCACAAAAGATGCTTATAGCACAGAAGCCAGCCTGGCCATGACACTGATGAATGTGTATCATTTAAGAGAAGAGTTGGCAGACTGATTGACGATAAAGTCATCTGCAACCTGTGGGGACCATATTCCCTCCTGGTCTATGACTCTATTATGCCTGGTGAATGAATCACCATGGTCACACAACTCTGGCGTTACAACTTTAGTGCCTTTGAAGATTTGTACACCGACATCTTCTCACTCTTAGTTCTCACCACCAAGGTTCGCCCACTCGAGACCACCTAAAAATTATTTGCAAACACTTCGAGGAAAAAGATATACTTGTACCATTCAGGGTCTCATGGGCACAACATCGAAGAATGCGAGGCTTTTAAGTTCGAGTTAAAGCATTTGGTCAACACCTGCCAGATTTGGCCTGTGATACAATGCCTCTTTTGGAAAAGCCAATGGGAAATGCGCGGTCATAAGGACGACGATCTGCCATGGATTTAAGGAGAAGTCATCTTTTAGGTAGTTTAGGCATCCCATTTTCTTGCTTTCAATCAAAAGATATCCCCTCCCATATTTTTGTAAACGAAACCATGTCCGACCTGATGTCCCGATGAGGGATACGTGGGAAGCCCATATTGGGCCTAGTCAGGGTAAGATTAAGATTCGAGTAGAAGAAATTAAGATATAATTATTATGTAACCCGAACCACAGAACGACCTAATTTCTTGAGGAGAGATACTTAGGCAATCTATATAAGATTCGACCCCTATATTATATAAATTATAATCCCCTACTTATATGATAGTTTCTGGTTCAACGATGGCATGGTGGCAAATCAACCACAGTCCTTCAAACCGAAATCCTAAAAACTAAAATTAGCTAAAATGAGTAAAATACCCCCAGAATGGAAAATCAATCAAGAGTTCTGATCGAATACATGAGTCTATGTGCTTTGTTTACAACTTATATGTGATATCTTGTATTTTTATTTTCCGACTAACGTAGTAACGACATTTGCTTTTGAGATGTTTTGCTTCTTATAGAAATGGGTCGATTTGTTGCAATACACTAGCATACTTCACCAGATCTAAAGCCACGGCAACATCCCTAAATCAAGAAAACCAAGCAAACATGATTGGTACTCCCGAGGACACTCATAAAAATAATGCTATGATTGAGGACATTGTGCCTCAAGACCTCCAATACGCCTTGCACTCTGAGGATGTTATCACTCTGTTGTTTAAGAAAGTCACCGACCCCCAAGAATAGGTCGCGAGAAATAAAGCAATCAACGCTTCAAGAGAATTAGCTGTTGCTAAGGTAAGAAGGCCTCCACCACCTTTTCCATCTCTAAATTCACTCGTGCCTAAACATTTCCCAAACACCCATGTTGGTACTTTATACTAAGCACCACCTCCAGTAAATTCCACCCACATAGTTGGGACTTCCCATTCAGTGTCTGCTTTTTAAGCACCACCAGCTTATGCTAATCCTAGCATCCACCCAAATACTACTACTCATGCACCCCTAGAGCTGCGAGCACTCCCAAAAGTCGGCCCACGCACCCTAATATATCCTTCCATACTCCAATCACTCCCATTGACTCCTCGCTAGAATTGGACCACTACGAAGAGATGAAAAAGGCCTGGAGGGCTGAGCAGGGCTGAAGGGACATAGAGATGGAATATAAAATGATGGATCTGTTCGAAAAGGCTAACAAGGGTTCCTGCAAAGCGATAGGACATATATATGATGACTTATGCATGCATTCAAATTTGGACTTGCCAAAAGGATTCAAAGTCCCCAAATTTGAACTCTTCAATGGCATGGTAAATCCCAAAACCTATTTGAGATCTTACTACAACAAACTAGTCGGCGCTAAAGGGAATGAGGCATTGATAATGAGGCTCTTCAGTCGAAGCCTCACGGGCGAATCATCTAAATAGTTCACAGTGCAAGATATTAGCCGTTGGGACTCATAAGAAGAAATGGCGAAAGCCTTCATGGATAGATTCCGCTTCAATGTGGAAAATGTGCATGATCTCTACTCGTTGGAAAAGATTAGGCAAAAATCAACAGAAAACTACCATGAGTAAGCAAGTAGGTGGAGGGCCGAAGCCACCTGAGTACAACCTTTAATAAGTGAGGAAGAATTTGTTTTGGCGTTCATCCGATCACAGGAGCTAGACTGTTTTGACCAAATGTTGGTAATGGTCAAAAGGGCGTTCGTCGTTTTAGTCAGAATGGGAGAAACAATAGAAGATGGCCTTAAAACTAGATTGATTGTCAATATTGTCAACAAAGCTGGTACATCAAGCACCATCAGATCTACAAAGAAGAAGGAGGAGGATGTGGCAAACGTCTCTCACACACCTGGCCTGAGGAGTCATAAAAAGAAGGATCACAATCATCTTTTGACACATACCAATCTACTCATCTGAGCAACTATATACCATCACCCTACAACCCTGTGCAAGTATATTATGTACAACCTAATTACCAAGATCTAAAGCCAAACTACCAAACACATATACTCACTTACCAAGCTCTATCTCCAAATTATCACATTCCCGTACCTATGTATCAAGCACCTCAAAACTTGCAAAATCACCATAATCAACTACCTCTGGCTATATATGGCTTGCCATGTACTAATTTTGAGAAGAATCCACCTCGGATATTCACTTTGCTCCCAGAAACGCGAACTACTCTGTTCGCCAAATTAAGTGTTGTCGGTCTCATCAAAGTCATGTTGCCAAAGCCTGCCAACCTAAGGAGATAGTTTTACAAACCTAACCAAACATGTGCTTACCATTCCGATAGGAGTGGGCATACAATGGAAGACCGCATCAATCTAAAGCACAAGTTGCAAGATTTGATCGACAAGCAAGAGATCATTTTGGAAGCCGCATCGCTGAATGTGAATACTAATCCCCTTCCGAATCATGGTACTATCATATCCACATGATCGTGAGAGAAGAAGATTGGGTTGTATGCCAACTGCTAGCCCCTGAGAATATTAAAATCTTGGAGCGTACAAGTCGCCTCGCTCATGCTGGAAGAGAAACCAAATTTCAAGGTACTGATCTAGGTACCACAAGTAGGCATCTCAGCTCCTAGAAAAGAACTTACAGTCGTTGCTTAAGGGATGACGAGATCGGGAAGGTGCTATGCTCCTAAGGAATTGTCACAGAAAGTTCCCTGAAAAAAATACAATTAAAGAAGGCCCATCACCGATGGGGAAACTGAGGAGTTTTGGTGCATGATGCAGCCAAAATATTACACTATTGTAGAACACCTACAGAAAACACCATCTAGAATATCGGTGATGTCACTTCGTTTGAGCTCCAAACAACATCATCAGGCCCTAATGAAGGTGCTAGGCGAAGTCCACATCCCAGAAGGGACAAATAGTAAAATATTGGCCGACATAATAGGCCATGTAATTGGAGCTCATCAGATTTCATTCACTACTGATGAATTGCCAAGAGAAGGAACAATATATAACAAGGCCCTCTACATCACCATCAAGTGCTGAGGTAAGCTAATTTCCCAAGTACTTGTCGATAATGGAGTTGGGCTCAATATATGCCTCGAGTCCACATTGAAGCAATTAGGCTATGACATTGGAAAAATATGCCAGAGTCATACCAATGTAAGAGCCTTTGATGGCGCACAACGTGATCTTGCAGGAGAAGTGGACCTTAACATACAAATGGTGCCAGCTGAGTTCACCAAATAATTCCAAGTTATGGACATCAATGCCAACTACAATCTCCAATTGGGGAGACCATGGATACATATATCCAGAGCTATTCCATCATCTCTCCACCAGTCACTGAAGTTTGTCTGGAAAGACCACGAGGTTGTAATTCATGGAGCAGATAGTATTCTCAATTATCCCAATAACTCTGTCCATGTAATAGAAGCGATCTCAATAGATACGGACTTTCACATAGTGGAACTTGTGGGATCTGCCCACCGAGGGGACGCCGAAGAAATCCTGATACCATCGGCCTATAAGATGGTTGCCGCAATTATGCTGCAAGATTTCGATCATTCTTAACCTCACACCTCTATGGCAGAAAGCAGAAGCTAAACAGTAAGCCTTTTCTTGTTCGTTCTTCGAATGACGCTAGTGGAGACTATTCGAGGCGTCAGCAAAACACTGCCGTCTGTTCCAAAAACAAAAGCCCCTTAGCGCCCCGGGACGGGAGTGGGGGACGGCCCTACGCGCAGGCAACTAGTAGTAATTTCTATTAGGTTCCACATTTTCTCTTTCCATACTGCCCCATCCGGCCTGTCTGGGATGGGGATTTGCGTGAGCGAGACATAGATAACCTCTTTGGCTTTATACGGGCATATGTGGTCTGCCCCAGGAGCGCAAATTGAGGTAAACAGACTGGACCGAACTTTCTAGCCTTTCGAAAAAGCCCCTCTCCAAATAATCAAGCAAGCTAGGATGAGAGCTCCAAGGTATTCGAGAACCAGTGTCAATTCCGGGTAATGAGTATCGCTTTGGCCTTGGTACATATCAAGTTTGAAAGAAGCCTCTGATGCTTAACAGAAAAAGAGAGGTCCTCCGCAGATGAGAAAGCCTTTTCGAGGTTTGTACCAGTCGTTTCCAGTCTGCATACCCATGCACAATGGCGGGGACCTAGAAGAAAGTTTAGGGATGTTGTTCTAAGAGAAAGAGTGTGCTTCTCTACTAGAGCAATGCTTCGAAGCACCCACCATCCGCAATGCTGACCTAGATGAGTAGCTGACCAACTAGACATCTACCCCACTTTTGGCTCGGTAGAGAGAAAAATTTAAACTTATTTTCCAAAATCGGCAAATGACTCTCACACACATGGCCCAAGCATTCACCATTTATGACTTTACTTTCTCACGTGTTGTTCAAAAAATAGGAATGACTTGATGTTGATCGGAGTTAGGACCACAATTTGTACTTTTTATCAAATCAATGAAAAGCCTCAATTTACGCAAAAACAACTTATTTATTTATTTATATATATATATATATATATAACATATTTTTACACACTAATGATGTTTTGCCTTGTTTTTAGTAATAATAGTAAAACAACTCAAAATGTCATGACATGTCGCGAGATGAGCGAGTCGAGTGATACAGACGACAAAGAATATGAGGAATATGATGAAGAGGCAGGATTACTATAAGACCTCGTGGATGAGGAAGATCAATATGAGAATAGGCAGACGCCTAATTTAGATAAAACGGAAGTGATCAACCTTGGAGATGAGGAAACGGTTAAGGAAACCAGGATAAGTGCACATTTGGACGGACCCAGAAAAGAAGAATTGATAAATTTGCTTAGAAAGTACGTTGACGTATTCACATGGTCATACGCAGATATGCATAGATTGAGGACATACATTGTAGCTCATAAGCTACCTATCAACGAGGGATTCGCCCCAGTCAAACAGAAAGTTCGATAGTTCAAGCTTGATCTCAGCATAAAAATCAATGATGAAGTCGAGAAACAGATAAAGTCAGGGGTGGTGGAAGTAACTCCATACCCCACATGGTTGGCCAACATTGTGCCAGTGCCAAAGAAGGACAGGATAATCAAAATCTGTATGGACTAACGAGATCTCAATCGAGCTAATCCCAAGGATAAATTTTCACTTCCAAATATCTATATACACATCGATAACTGCGCAAAACATGAATTACAATCATTTATGGATTGATTCGCTGGTTACCATCAGATTCTGATGAGAGAAGAAGATGCTCAGAAAATAACATTCATCACTCCATGAGGAGTTTACCATTACTGTGTAATTCCATTCAGCCTCAAGAACATCAGCACAACTTACATGAGAGCGATGACCGCCATATTCCATGACATGATGCATAAAGAAATCGAGGTCTATGTGGATGACGTCATCATCAAGTCGGGATAAGGCTCCGCCCATATCATACACTTGTGAAAGTTCTTCGACAAACTTCGTAAGTTCAATCTCAAATTGAATCCGGCCAAGTGCACATTTGGAGTGCCTGTCAAAAAATTATTGGGGTTCATAGTCAGCTGTAGAGGCATAGAGATAGATCCCATAATAATTAAAGCCATTCAAGATCTTCCACCACCGGAAACCAAGAAGGATATCATGAGCTTTCTAGGAAGGCTGAATTACATTGGGCGCTTCATTGTGCAATCTATGGTAATTATGGAGCTTCATCCTCAAGTTACTAAAAAAAGACGCACCCACTAAGTTTTGGCTCATCGTAGGCCAGGAAGCTAACTGTTGTTGTACTTGTCAGATAACACATTTGGATGTATGTTGTCACAACACGATGAAATAGAAAAGAAAGAACGGACAATCTACTATCTCAGAAAGAAGTTCACCGCTTGTGAGTAAGATACACTCTGGTTGAAAAGACATGTTGCGCATTGACATGGATAGCGCAAAAAGCTAAGACATTACATATCGGTGTACACTACTCACCTAATATCCAAGATGGACCCCTTGAAGTATATTTTTCACTAGCCCATGCCTATAGGAAAACTAGCCAAATGACAAATGATTTTGAGTGAATTCGACATCAAATACATATTCCAGAAAGTTGTCAAAGGACAAGCATTAGTTGATTTGCTAGCAGAAAGTCCAGTCTACGAAATATTTGCACTATTAAGGACGTATTTCCCGGACGAGGAAGTAATGGAAATTAAAGAAGAGACAGTCAAAGCATACTCAGGATATACAATGTTCTTCAATGGTGCAGTCAACTACAAAGGTTCAGGAATCGGAGCCTTTTTGGTTTCAGAAATGGGGCAACATTACCCGATGGCAACCAAGATCAATTTCCAATGCACAAACAATATAGTAGAGTATGAAGCCTGCATTTTGGGCCTTCACATGGCCATCAACATAGATATATAAAACCTCCTGGTAACAGGAGACTCAGATTTAATTTCACTAAGTCCGAGGAAAATGGGCCACTAAGAATGAGAAAATCTTGCCATATGTCAACCTCGCACAGAGATTGTGCAACCGATTCAGAAAGATAAAACTCATGCACACGCCAATGGCTTAGAATAAGTTCGTTGACACTCTTGCAACCATAACATCCATGATACAGCACCCTGAAAGCAGTTACATTAACCCGCTGGAGATCAGCATCAGGGAAGAACATGCTTACTGTTCCCATGTGGAAGCAGAACTCGATGATAAACCCTGGTATGTCAACATAAGCACATATCTAGAAAATAGAGAGTATCCCGAGAACATAACAGGCAATCAGAAGAATGGCCAATAATTTCTTATTGAATAAAGGGGTACTCTACAAGAGGACGCCTGATCTGTGGCTACTCAGATGTGTCGATGCCGCCGAGGCCACAAAGCTACTCGAAGAAGTACACGTTATGACTTGTAGACCTCACGGGTTTGTCTTAGACAAAACAATTTTAAGAGCAGGCTACTACTGGATTATAATGGAAACCAACTGTAGTCGATTCATGCAAAAATGTCATCAATGCCAAATCCACAGTGATCTGATCAAGGTCCCACCAAAAAAACTTAATATCATGAGCTCACGCTGGCTGTTTGTAGCCTGAGGCATGGACGTCATTAGGCCCATAGAACTGTCAGCCTCCAACAAACATTGCTTCAACCTATTTGCCATCGACTACTTTATGAAGTGGGTTGAAGCTACCTCTCACAAGTAGGTGACAAAGTAAGTGGTAGCCGATTTCGTAAGGAACAAAATCATATGTCAATTTGGCATCCTAGAGTTGATCATAACAGATAATTGAGCAAATTTGAACAGCCATCTGATGAAAAATATATGCGAACAATTCCATATAACTAATCGGAATTTGATCGTCTATAGGCCACAGATGAATGGAGCTGTAGAGGCAGCAAACAAGAACATCAAGATGATACTAAGGAAAATGACCGACAACTACAAGTGTTGGCATGAACAGATGCCCTGTGTATTGCTTAGATACTGAACAACCACTCAGACCTTAACCGGAGCAACTTCATACTTGCTTGTCTACGGCACCGAAGTAATGATACTAGCCGAGGTAGAGATACCCTCACTCAGAATTATATAAGAAGTAGAACTGGATAACGCAGAGTGGGTCCGAAAGAGATATGAGTAACTGGATCTAATCGATGATGGTTTTCGTATGTCACGGTCACTTATACCAACAGAGAATGGCATGCGCCTTCAACAAATAGGTAAGAGCCTGGATCTTTCAAATAGGATAATTGGTACTCAAGTGCGTATTTCCACACCAAAATGAGTACAAAGAAAAGTTCACACCCAACTGACAAGAGCCCTACATGGTGCACAAGGTACGGTCAAGAAGAGTTGTTGTCCTCGCAGAAATAGATGGCCTAAGCAATCAACTCAGATGCAATCAAGCGATACAACGCGTGAAGACACGCTCCTCAGTTTGTAATCACTTTTTACTTGTAATAGTATCTTTACTTATAATAACATTTTCCCTTTGCTTGTAATTACACTTCTTTGCCTATAATTGCATTAGAAAAAACAAATCATTCTTTGTAACAAACTACGTGAGGACCTGATTCCCAAAAGGGGATAAATAGGCGTCTATTTCGAACTCGATCACAAAATTATCAAAATCCATATTACTTTGTAATATGAACTATGCAATGACCTAATTCCTGAGATGGGATATGTAGGCACTCTTCGATCTCGGTCGCATTATTACAAAAAATAACCACATTTATTCTGAACTACATTACGGCCTAATTCCCGAGATGAGATATGTAGGCACTCTTCAAGCTCGATCTCACCAAACAAAACACCCAAAGAAACCCCAAGAAAGTCTCAGAGACATCAAGAATTCAATGAATTACCTCAAAGTGTAAACTGGGCAAAGTTTTTTAGAAGATCTCAAAAATTTCACCAACAACCAGCTCAAAGGATCAGCCGGTCTAAGCTCATAAACTGGGGCATAAATTTTGAGAGGAACTCAAAAATACCTTCAAACACAAATCAGCATGAGAGTCAGCCGATCCGAATCTGCAACTGGGGAATTTTTTTGAGAGGGGGTCTAAAAAATTTCACCGAAAGGAGCAAAATGTAAAAGCAAAATAGCAAAGACGGTCGAAGAACCTCACTTAAAGCATATATGTCATGACATGAGATAATAATATTTTAGTCATATAAAATGTTTAGTCAAAATTTGGCTTTATTTTGAAATATTTCTCTCATTATACCGGGACTGAAAGAGTAGTTAAAACTAGAAAAGTAGAGTAACAACACAACGGGAGTCAGCAACACGGATCAACCCCATAGGAAACTAACAATCTTTCTGTGATTGTAGGTTACCAGAACATCATTGGGAGGACGAAGGGTTTTTCTACTAACTTGTTTGTTCATGAATGAAATAGGTATAACATCAAGTCACTCCAACACCAAAAGACCACCACTAAGCCTCGAGAACCACCGATAAAGCAAAGACACAACATCAGACCTGAGAGCCACAACTAGAGGAAAAATTCCATAAGGGGAATAAAGCAAAAAGGTACAACCTAATCCTGAGAGTCTAGAAGAATAAAAACAAAAAATAATCCAGCCACAAGAGCTGCATAAAAAGTCAGAATTATGTAAATCCAGTCAGAGGGCTATGGTCTTCATTCCAAGAGTCTGAATGATGTAAATCCGGTCAGAGGGTCGCATTCTTCATTCAAACGTCAAAGTGATGTAATTCTGATCAAAAGGATACAGTCTTCACTCCAAGCGTCAGGTGATGTAATCCCGGTCAAAGAGGTTGTAGTATTCACTACAAAGTTAGAATGATGTAATTTCAATCAAATGGTTACAATCTTTATTCCAAAATCCAGAATGATAGAATTCAAATCAAAAGTCCTTAAGTCTTCACCCCAAAGTCCGAACAATGTAAATCCAGTCAAAAGTTGTAGTCTTTGTTCCCAAGAGTCAATTGTATGCTGAGAGGGCCATTCATACAAACTGCACGCCGAGATGGTCATTTATACAAACACTGCTGAGAGAGTCATTCGTACAAATTGCAAGCTAAGAGGGTCATTCATACAAACTGTATGCCGAGAGGGACGTTCATACAAATACTGCCAACGGGGTCATTCATACAAATTACATGCCAAGAGGTCCATTCATACAAACTGTATGCCGAGAGGGTTATTCATACAAACACCACTGAGAGGGTCATTCATATAAATTGTATGCTAAGAGAGTCATTCACACACAAGGCAGACGATGTCAGAAGTGGCATCCACTCCAACAAATATTACATCACAGGGTCAACAACGTTACACCACCAAGTCCACGGAGTCAATAGAGCCAGACGATGTCGCAAATGACATTCGTTCTAACAATATTCAAGTCAGCACAATCAGTAGATCCAGACGGTGGTACATGTGACATCCTCTTGAACAAACGCTCCCCAGCAAGTCAATAAATCCAGACAGTGTCGTAGGTGACATCCACTGAAACAACCTCAACAGAGCCAGACAGTGTCGAAAGTGTCACCCGCTCCAAAGAAGTCACTCAGGAGGGTACATCACGTAGGTAAGAAAAATATGAAAAACTTATCAAAACGCAGGTCTCATCATATGGAAATAGGTCAGAGCTACCAGAGGTGGAAAATAGAAAGACCAGATCCAAATATATGTAGAGCAAACGTGGAACTTGTACTTGGGCAGCCGGTCTAAAATATGTGTCAACTAGAGTCAAGCTCTCTGGACATGATCTTGAACATCACTCTACACCGACCTCGCTCACGAATCACGAAGATTTTTATTTTTTAAAAACCAGTAATCAGTCAGGCATATATCGGAAGGGTCAAAGGGATTCCCACACAAGGGATACACTTTTTGGGCCATCGAGTCGAACTACAAGTGACCTGATTCTCGAAAATCAGGAATATGTAGGCCATGCAACCTCCGAGGATTGGTCACATTCCAATAAAATCACTCTGAAACTTTTTGGTCTAATGTCTTTTGTTTTAACGACTTTCTAGTAGTTTAATTGAGTTGAACTACAAGTGGCCTAAATTCTCATGTAACTTGAGATATGTAGGAAACCCAAAAACCAAGGTTCAACCACAATTTTAAAAAAAATGCATAAATGCGAGAGGTATTTTTCTATTGGTCGGCTAAAAACTAGGTCAGTCAAATTTCGCTTCTCAGAGATAGTCTAGCCATCCTAGGACAATGAAGGAGCAGTTGTTGACACCTAATTTTTACCCTCCAATAATTTTATTTAATTATTCAGAGTTCCCGGGTCACAGCCAGAGTGATATGTACTTTTCACAAAGTGAATATGATTTTCTAAAATTATTCTGGGAGTATTTTGTCATTTCATTTGAGAAAAAATCACTTGGTATGTGTATTGTATATCATGTCCTAATTTTATACAGTTTTGATGATTAATCATAATTTTGGAATTTTAACCGATAATTATAAATAATTATTTTAGAAGAATTCTCAATATTTAAGAACTAATGTTCCACTCTGTAAAATTAAGGAAATTATTAATTAAATACGATGAGGGAATTACACCTCAATTTTAAATCTTGTTTTAAAATTTAAAAGACGTTTGCATGGTTTTTAAGTTCCTAATTTTCAATTATTGTCAAATTTAGGCTTAAACCGAAGCTCTTAATTTATTTAGTCTATTTGCGGATTTATTCGGCTATTCCTTAATTTAAATGTGGCCATGGTTGATTTTAATTTGCAAAATAAGTTTAGTTGGACTGCGTCTAAGTGCCAAATCGGCCGAGCCCAAGGTATTGTAGCCTAGGACTCGTCCCATGTCCATCAAGTAAAGTGTAAAGGGGAAAAAAAGCCCTTCACTTCATCAATTTAAGAATGGGTTCCATGGGTCCTCCGGGGCATAGTCTAGTGGCAAAGCCTGGGCGCTATAAGGCGCTCTGGCATGGGACAGCGTGGGTTCGATTCCCCGCAAGCACGAAGAAACTCTGCATGTTGGGGAATTTGACCTTGTCTCATTGATCAGTTGTACGCTACCAGAAAATTGGCCACCGGAGCACATCTCGCGATTTACCTGGTAATAGTGTTGAAGGACCGGTGCTATTACCTCCAGGACGTAGTCAGGCGCAAGCCTGGAGACCTGGATTATCAAAAAAAAAAAAAGAATGGGTTCCATGGAGAACCCTAGAAGTTATCGCCTTCATCGATGCCGAAATTGGCAAAGGTTCAGAGTGTATGCTTTCTCTGTGTATGTTGCCTCAATGAAAGAGGAAAGGCATTTAATGCCTCATCTGTCACACCACAGTCACACATGTCGTCGGTCCACCACACCTCTCTGTTGAGGTCCGTCCTTCCTTCTGCTTTTTCTGTGAGCATTTATTGCTCCTTGTCTCATTGCGAATTCAAACTCCACGATTCTATTGGTCGAGAACCCCATTGGAGGGAAATTTCCTCCCAAAAGGGAGTTCTCCCACACCGGATGAATGGGCTCAACTAGGGTTTAATGTTCCCCTATAAATATATACCTTCATCC
Organism: Anisodus acutangulus; assembly: GCA_029783415.1. Lineage (NCBI taxonomy): Eukaryota > Viridiplantae > Streptophyta > Magnoliopsida > Solanales > Solanaceae > Anisodus > Anisodus acutangulus. The sequence goes on along the minus strand of CM056500.1, from coordinate 23,655,089 downwards.
TTCATATTAATGGTCCATAACTTGAATCTTAGGCTTTTACATTGTTGAGAGCCATTTTTTAGTTAACTTCAATTAATTATTACTTAAGTTGTGATCCAGCCCTTTGACGGAATCTAGAGTTAGTGTAATTAGTCTTTCAGTTATTAAAACCCCTTTTTTTGGTGTGATTTTGCGAGCTCGAGGTCCCCGAAATGAAGAACAAGCTCAGCATCGACCCTAGGCTACCTTCACACAAGGTAAACTTACTTCCTTTTAAATTTTATGTTTTAAATTAGACCATGTAACTTATTATGTGTTTTGAGGTATTTACTGAGCACGATTAGTCATTCTATGTATTCACTAAGGTAACAGTTAGATTAGTCGGATAAAATGCTTATCTTGTTAGTTTAGACTAGTATAACCTTGTATGGATCACTGAAATTATGTTTTTTGGCTTGCAATTAGGTGTTATATGTTTGTTAGGCATATTTTTAATTAAGATTAGTTATTATTGAGATTAATAGGTTAAGTATTAGCATGTTTAGTGTTTTATTAGGTTGATTGTTAAACATGTTTAGTTAGATTATGTGTTGTTTATGTTCATTAAATAAATGATTAGTATGTATGAATCATTGTTAGACGTTGTTTGTGTGTGATTAAGTCAAATAAATGATTATCGTGTTTGTTTTAGGATAGTTTAAATCAAGTATAAGTCATTGAGGTTATATGACTTATGATTAAACTGCTTCATAATTAGTTTAGCCTATTTTAAGTGACTATAATCATTATTTGGTGTCTGTTAAACATGATCAGTTAGGTGAGATGTTCATCATGTTAGTTTAAGAATTTTTTTAGTCATATGTAGACCGTTTTAGTTGATTTGATACTCAATCTTATTAATTTTAAGAGTTAATTAGTTGCATATGCGAGTATGTGACCTATTCTAGCTGATGTATGTGATGTTCATATCAGTTTGAAATCTGTTGAACCATGTATAGACTTGTTTGTGTATTTATTGCATGCCTAATGTGTTGATTTAAAACCTTTCTGGATGCGTGTCTTGTTTAAACTAGTGCCATGATAAAAAAAAATGATAGTATAGAAGCTTATTTAGTAATATGTGGCTTGTTCTAGCTAATATGCATGTCATCCATGTCAAACTTGAATTGATTTAAGTTATAAATGGGTTGTTAAGGATAGTTTATGCTTGCATGATGTGTGTGTTGGTGTTTGAGGGTCATATCTGGTTCGGATATATTGTAGATGACTTATATTGTGTCACTTAGTCTCTGTTTAGGTTTAAGAAAATGACTTAATATGTTAAGTGATTAGCTCAGTTGGTCTATTTAGCCAAAGATAGCCAATACTGTATCATGTTTTACCTTACAAAAAACTTAACTGCATATCCCTAAGTGCTCCAGTTGTATTTCACATCCTTAACATGTTCCCAATAGTCTCTACATGATCCAATATGCATCTGCTCACAACCATATAAAATAATTGTTCCTCTTCTTTATGTGAATAGCTTTGCATCTAGTCTGGTATGATTATCTGCATCTCTGTTATATACCTACATGTTGATTGAATCAAAGTTTTGTGTCCCTTTCCACTTTGTGTCCATACTTGCCTCCATATAGATGAACTGAAGCACTAAAGTCCCCTAGGCCATTAGAGATTAACTGTTAGCATGTGTTGATGTGCTCTTGTGTTGTAATGGATTCAGAAACTTGGCATTTAGTTTGACATCTTTTAGGACCCATCATGTGTTTTTCTGGTATTCCAAAATTAGCAGTGCTAAGAATATATTTGTGGCGTGTCATTTTCCTTCCTTTGCATAAATCTAACAGTAGTCTTAAGTTCAATATAACCTCTATCTTATGCACTATATGTCTAAGCAACTGTTTGAAATGCAGACTGTTTGAGAAACGCTTTAGCTAAGTGTCTTCTTGTCTTCCATGTTTTCTGCCTACCTGAGCTGGTTTGTTGATCAAAGATCAATTGAAGATGTTATGTTGTGCATAGATATTCTATAAAACTGAAGATTGCCTTTGTCATGCCTAAGTTAGAAGATTGATATACACATCATATATTTCTTGTATATCTAAGCATATAAGGAGTATAACCACGTGTATTTAGTGTATCCATCCTGCATCATCACACTATTAGCATTTGTTGGGCCTAGCCCATTTCTGCTAGCATCCTCTATTTTTCTTGATGACTATGTGTTGGGCCTGGTCCATTCTTGTTATTCTATTTTCCCTCTTTGCACCTTTATAATAGTTTGGGCTAGCCCACTGTCTGTTATCCTTTTTCTTCCTTACTTTGCTAATTAAAAGTTTGGGCCCATTGAGTGTCTTCCTTGATTTATTCTAATTATGAGCTGTTATTTTAGTTTAACCTTCATTTTCATTAGATAATTTTGGGTACGTTTGACTTAGATATTTGTTTTTTCCCTGTCTTTACTCCTCCATTGCATTACGCCGAGATGGACCTTTACGAGGCACATCACCTTCATTCAGTCTGGACCATTGCCTATTCCTTGGCCAAGTTAGGTTGCGGCCCAATAGAAAAATATTCTTGATTGAGAAAAGGCCAGGGAAGCTAATATTTGCATGAAGTCCCATCTATGGGTGCAAATAGCCAACTGGTGGGCTTCGATAGGCTCACTAGCTTAAACTCTCTCTCATTTTTCATTTCTATAATACATGTATATATAGGTATTTGTTGTAATAAAAAATATTTTGATATATTGAAACTTTTACTTATGGTCATAATCTAAGGATAGGCAAACAATACGTAGATCGTTTTAACTTGGATCGCCAATAAATGATTTTCAAAACTTGTTTAAATTGGTATTTGAATAAAAGGGACGTTGTTTGGATATCAAAACTGGAACATGAAAACTGATTTTTCAACTAAGTTTGAGATTAATTTATGGGATTTTAAACTTCATGACTTGGAATCTTAGAACCGAATTTGGACTTTGAGTTTAAAACTGAAACAGATTGATCAAAAGGGACCCAGAATTGGGCTTGAGTGACTTAAAGTCTGATAAAAGGATTGCTGAAGTTTAGACTAGGAAATGGGATAAAAATGATAAATTGTTAAGTCTAGTTCACGGGCTAAGCCCAAACACTTGATTGTGGATTTCAAAATACCTATCTTGGACTTGAGTTTGGTTTATGGGTTTTGGAAGTGAGAATATGACTTGAACCATGGGAAGTTTAGCATGCAAAAGGAAATAAAGCAAATCATTTTTATTATCTCTTTTCCAAAATCGAACTTGTCTTTTTAAACGTATTATACTTTTTCAAAATTTGGAAAGGGTTTTAAAGATAAATTAGTCAAACATTGTTGGGATAAATGTAGAGTTCTACTCAAATTCACATTTGAGTGTTAATAATCCTAAAACGAAATAGACTAAACTACCCCATGCATACTATTTTTGGCGGAAGTTTAACTCTTTATTTTAAAACAAAATCTTGAGTTTGAATGAATGAAAAATAACAAGTTATTTTGCGGATTTTAAACACTAAAGCAATTTAAACCATTTTTAAGAATGTTATAGAACCCGTAGGTCAACCGTATTCTACGGATTCTTAATACCGGGGTGCTAACAACTTCCTGGGGATCACCAGAACTCTTATCTCGACTCTAGTTTAGATAGGATTTTTCAATAAATTTGAATAAACCCTTTCACACTGGTTTTCCTGATTTACCTATAAATTAGGTGGCGACTCTAAAACATATTATCCAACTTAAAGCACCATCCAAACTCTTAGTAGCTCTTATGCGCTCACTCACGTAAAAGTAAATCGTAACAGTCAACAATTTACATGTGTGGGCGCCTTACACACATAAAAGTGACCCCATTGAATACGGTTTCATAAACTTCCTAAGACACTTGAACCTAGGCTCTGATACAAAGTTTTATAATGCCTCGAACCATGGTATGAGCAAAACACGACAATCGATGTCTGACTGCATGTGACCGAGCAAACCACATGGGCTGATGAATTAACATGGGCATCAAAAGCATGCAATAATAATAGTGATTTATGACATAAAAAACATAATACTGAAAATATGGTCTGAAATTATGATTGTGGAGTAATCTGAAAAACATGATAAGTCTGAATACTGAATATCTAGAATGACATGTTAAACTAGTCTATGAAACCTTTAGACATGATTCTAACTGCAAAACTGTATTACCAGGACAAGGCCCTGACATACCTCTAAGGAAAAACATAACATGAAAATAAATAAGTATGACACTCCGAATGAAATGTGGCTCACCAATAGTTGATACTGATGAAATCCTAATATGCAGATCTGTCGTCCTACAACTCAGTACCTACACCGTGAAGTGCAGGCCTCCGAAAAAAGGGACGTAAGTACATTTGGATTGTACTATATCTAAAGCAACTGAAAGAATAAGCAGACATATGAAATAATAGAAATTGAAACTGTAACTTGAGCATGAGCATATATAATATCTGACATGGATATAATAAAACATGATAACTTAATATAAATGGGAGAGCTTTAGTATAACCGACATGTAATCACAATGTAGAAATGTGGCGTCTGATCTTTGCCCGATCTGCTAAGTCATCTCATACCTTACCAGGGTACGAGACATGAACATGATATGAATGGATCCAATAACCATGATGGTTAACATGAAGGAATCGTCCTAACTGGGCAGAGCGATCTTTATCCTACATTGGCATACATAGTTTCAGGATGTCACAACCTTCTCGGTAATATGCGCAACTCTCAAACATGAACATGAATTATAGTTAGCTAGAAAGCATATGATTTGTATAATCATGACTTATAAACATGGTTGATGAGTATAAGATATAGCATGAACATAAATACATAGTCTACTTTGCATAAGAATATGGAAACATGTAGAATTCATGGAATTGAGTATTATGGGTCCATAACTTCTGTTTAAAAACCAATGAGATGCAAGACATGGGTATTCATATATTACGGACGAACTCATGATAATCAAAGTTCTATTCATGAATACAATAACAGGAATATGATTAGCTTTAACAACACATACATGAACACATATATAACTTATTTTCAAGAGTTTATCATGAAATGAGACATGACCTTCAATTAGGGTTTACATGGATTAATGTGCCATGGAGAAGAACAATGATATTCTCACACGTGGATAGAAGATATGAACTTTGAAGAAGAAACCCAAAGTGTGAACTTTAATATCTTGGGTTGGGTTTCCTTGAAAATCCTAGGGTAAAGACAATTAATTTTACTTAGGAATTGAGTATACTTGACTAGAATCGCGTATAAATACATGGAAAGAGCTTACCTTGGTGTCAGAGAAGGTTGGGAAGAGAGAACCTTAGTTCTAAGGCTTGGAAAATAAGAAAACTGATTTTCCAAACTAAGTTCGCAATATATATATTGTTCCAGTAATTGGGGGTTTATAGACGTATTGTACGGCCCGTAAATTCTTGACACTGGGAAGTACGGTCCGTATAAAATGACCTTCATCGAATAGCCAATTTCCAATGATCACCAAAAGCTGAGGGGGTCTCTACAGCTAAACTGTACCGTCTGTATAATCTTATATGATCAGTATAATATACCATACTTCATCAATTTCGACGGTGATTTGTACGACCTAATTCTATATTCCATACCCTATTATACGGTCCGTATAACTTTGGCGTAAAATTGGAATTGCAGAGCTAACACTGGGTTATTTTTTAACTTTACAATCCCCGTCTTAGTTTCCTAAACTCCTGAATCATGAACATGGCTTAGTTTGAAGATACAAGGTGCTAAAATTTTCACCGACATAGTGCAAAAATACGTGGAAGTATTAGTGGATGATTTTTCAGTGTTCAGGGAGTCATTAGATGAGAGAATGTGTTTGTGCCACCTTGATATGGTTCTTGATTTTTGTGAAGAGACCAATTTGGTGCTCACCTTGGAGAAGTGCCACTTATATATATATATATATATATATATATATATATATATATATATATATATATATTCGAATGAATTCCCAACTAACAAGAAACAAAATTTTATATATATAATTTTCACTTCTAACTCATAATGTCAAAAGATTGGTACTTAAATATGAAGAAACAATTGGGTGATTTCGATGGAATAGGTGTTGCTTGGTGTTGTTAATTGGTTAATGAAGGAAATTGAGAAAAAATGCTAAGTGTTGTAAGTATTAAAGTGATTACGGAGGTTAGTCACTAATTTACCTAAAATATTCCCTACATGTTCCTTAGACTACATTATAACCCGTTAAGTCCTACTTGATCCTAGGTTCGACATACATAATTAGTAAAGCGGTTACACTACGAGCAAGCCTATGGTTCGTCATATTTAGCATGTGATCTTCTTGGTGAGAGTGAGCATATTTGATGATTTCATGTCCATTTAAGATTAAATTGATTAATTTGTGTGATATATGGACAACTTTCTTTCAGTGAGGGCGCATAGTTGACAAAAGATTAGTGAAGAGTTGAATTCTTGGTTAGGTAACATGCTTATTTTGTTTTGAATGGTGTCTTTGAGTCGAATATTCTTTTGAAAATAAATTGTTATTGAGAAGGTTGTTTGTGGTCTTTAAAAATTAAAAATTTTGATTGGCATGAGTTTTGTGATAATTGGCTTGATGTTTGTTGTGAAGTGATTTTTAAAGTGTCGTATTAGCTGAAGCCCGAATAAACCTGTTTGAATGGCATGGCTGTAAGTTAGTGATAGGTTGATAGTAGTCAATGTTTGCTCGAGGGTGAGTAAAGTCTAAGTGGGGGTGGTTATATTTGGCACAAATATCCATATTTTGCGTTATTTTACCTATTGTTCTTAGTACTTTAATTGCCTTATTTACAATGAAATCTTTGTATGCCGGTTTATGTTGGTATGTTTTGTATGTGTCGGTACAATGAGGACAAATGCAGGAAAACCGAGCAGTTTTGATAGAATTTGGAGATGTTTGCATTAGAACGAGGTGACGAGAGGATGCACGTTTGTCACACCCCAACCTTAGGGGGGGTGGCCAGAACTTGATGCTCTAATGCCCGAGCGTACCAGTCATACAACATAAGTACAACATCAAAAGATCTGGGCCAATAAGACCTCTACTAAGTAGTTGTGTAACAACCTGCAAACAGAAAAGGACCCAACAATATCCATATATATACATGCCAAGGCCGACAAGGCCATACACGATATCTCTATATAGGACCACTGTCTATAAGCCTCTAAGGAGTACATAAACACCATCAGGTCAGGACAGGGCCCAGCCGTACCCATAAATAAATATATACATATAAATATATATATACATATAAATATATATATATATATATATATATATATATATATATCAACATATCAACTTTGACTAACATCTCCAAAACAAGTGGAGAGTTCTGACATTAGGAGCTGAGATCTTACTAAAAATTAGCATCGTCCGACTATATGTACCTGCAGGCATGAAACGCAGTGCCCCAAAAAAGGAGAGTCAATACAAAAGAATGTACTGAATATGTAAGGCATAAGTAAATATAAGTAAAGGCATCAATGTGTAAAGGAAACTAAAAGCAACAACCTGTAACTTAGAAGTGTCACTAAAATATAATCAATATCATATCTATATAAGCTGCGTAAATGACATCATAGGCTTCTGTGGGCAATATCATCAATATCATATATGTATAAGCTGCGTATATAACGTCATAGGCCTCTGTGGGCAATATAAATATGTAATGTGTATACATAAAGACCATTTAAGTGCCATGAAATAATCTTTTAAACTCTTCGGAGTGACGTAAGGTCGTTACACTTCCGACTATCCTTATGCGAATAACATATCACATGTTACTCTTTTATACGACTTTATAAGAATGATAGATCACACAATAGACTTAGCTTTCAGGGAAACCCATAAGGAACCAAATTTCAAGGACATAAGAAGGGTGCCTTGGAATATGGAAAGTAACCTCGATAATGTATAAATGACATACAATAACAAATTTATAGGAGAATCACAATTACTTCCTTAAGGTCTAAGAGTGGAATAGTTTTAGCGTATTTCATTGTGTAGTCATGTTTCTACATTGATCATGCCAAGAAGAAAGAAGGGAGCCTTATATACCTTATTGTCGACCAACATTACTCCAATGTTGTCTCGTTTTTCTACAGCCATCAATCTTTAATCAGCCAAGGATTCCTCCACACCAAGCTCTCTTCCGACTCCAAGAAGTTCCAAGCCCAATTGATCCAACTAAATGTTGTCCTTATAATGCTCTAGCCTTTTTAATGGTGAATTGACTTCATACACTTAAGAGATGGATCTTGGATGACATGTAAACCCTTAAAGAGTGTGTTAGAGCTCCTAGGTCAGGTTTGGGTCGAAGATGAAATAAAGTGAGAGAAGCTTCAAGATTAAGCTATAAATAGCCAATCCACCGCATTCTGTGGAGGGGTATGCGCTACAGATCACCATCTGCGATCGTATTTCTCACCACATATGGTGGCAGAAATGTGGCAAAATAGAGGCTTGGATCTGTTGCCAAATCTGCAAAGCGAAACGCTTAGCATATCATCCTATCGTCGTCAAACTTTGTCAATAAATGTTTTCTTTGATCCAATTAACTTCTAACTTCCCGTAAACCCTATTAACATGCATTTAAGTCACCGGGGATCCTTGGGAAGGGTCTCTGGTTGCTGGAACTAAAATTGTCTAACTATACTCCCGATCGCGCATAGAATAGCTGAGTGTAACATCATTCCCCCCTTAAGAACATTCATCATCGAATGTTAAGGAGCGAAACTAATGATTCTTAACTCTTGGATTCTAATAAAATTTTAGCAGAGTTTTCACTATAAATAGGACTATACCACAACCTGTCAAGTAGTCAGAACCAAGACAAGTTCCATACAGGGCTATATAATATATATTTGGCCTCACACGACCTTCTAGGAATCAATATATTTACCTCAAGCTTCATGTTTCACCACCGTTTACCACATTCTGCATACCTGTACTATGACCATAACCTCTGTAAGTGGCGCTAGGGAACGTCGATCAGGAAGTCATATCACATGCATATCCATCTAGCTAGAATGAATAAAAATATCTAGGCCTTACGTTTTTCTTAATCCTTCAAATCATCTCTTTTACTTGATTGTTCCCCTCATAAAACTTTGGCTTTGATAATCTAGAATAACCATTGATATGTCCTTATAAGACAAATTTTCTATGGTCTAAGCATTCTCGACTAATGTTATATGAGGTGAGTCTACACGTACTTCCACAATATCATCGCGTGGAATATTAAATGAATTTTCCTTAAATCCTGGAAGTAGCTCAAGCTTATAGGAAATTTCTGAATACTCTTATACAGTTTAATATTTCTGAGGTTAAACTGGTTTCCTGGTTGAATTTCATCACATTTGTTATTAATAAAACCTTTAAGAATACATCGTGGATGACATTCTTTAAACTTCGGTGCCTCATGGTAACAATCTTAAACATTCGCTCTCGAGGGAGCAGTGCTTCTACCACCGCCTGATGATTAGGTCTAACTACTTCCTACCTTGTCTTATCGCTCTTGCTATCCTTGGTACATGCCCTCAGCCTTGCTATCCTAGACCTCACTTTTATCGGTCTTAGACGTAAAGTCCCTTCCTTACGTCAATCCCTAAGTTTACCTTCAATTTCAAATTTTATCATTTTCATGCTAACAGAATATCATATTAATTCTTTCATCATCTCCATGTTGGCTATCCCTCGAGGCTTCCACTTCATAATGATAACACTATAGAAATTTCCTTCAGATTTATCTTAGGGTAAACTTGCAGTTGTACTTAGATCTTGCTCCAACTTTTCTTGCTCGCTCAACCTTTCTTTTTTTATATTTCAGTTTTAGCCAAATTCTTTTGATGTCAGACTTTTGCTTTTAACTCCTCTTTGGGATTAACATATTCTTGTACGAAGCATCCAACCCTATTAGCCTTTTAATTATAAAAGTTATTATCCCTTCGCCATAATAATTACTTCCGCAAACTATTTTGATAGTGTTCCTTTTTTTTACTGCCACCGTCCTCTTACCACTTTCGTTGGTTAAGAAATGACGCATTACTCGCTTGGTACTTTACCCTCATCTTCCCCCTGAGGAAGCCAACCCAGTTCTTTATAGTTTAACTTTATCAGTTCGTCCTTCTATCCCTTCTAGCCTGCATCCTAACAACTTATGATTGGTCTTTAAGTAATCTCACCTCACCTGAGAGGGTTTTTGGAAACTTACATTCATAGAGCCTCATACACTTGCTATCGTGTTTTCTCTCAGCCAACTTCACCTTAGTTCACTTGACCCATTAAAAAGTTTTCTATTACTTTTTGTATCAACCCTTTCTCTTCTTTACACTCACTCATTTACTTATTTGCTATAACACTACTAACAAGATAATCTTATGGCCCTCTAGTCAGTGTCTTGAATCCGATCCATTCCAGTGTATCTCACGTTACCCTCCTTTCTCAATAACGTAGATAAATTGACCTCTCAACAACGCTCATGCACTGCTATTAATTTACTTTTGTCAAAACGTGAACCTACTATTCGCACAACTTTTAAAGCTCACTCCTCTCCCTGTGATGATCTTATCGTACCTCCATATGTTAACTTATATCTTCTAAAGACCTCTCCAATTTATACTCATAGTTTTTTTTGAATCGTATACCAACCCCTAACTATTCTTCATCCCATGCCTTACTTGGAGTGTCTCGACAGAATACTCTTTAGCTTCCAAACTCCCCTTACTCTAATTAGTCTTAATCCTTAAATATTTGAGATTCCTCTGTGCACCAATCCCATAATCCTAACCCTCTCTTGATGATATCTTCCACATTCTGACCTCATTACCTACCTTTCGTACCTGAGCATGTGCTACAAACTACTTTAAAAATTTGGGGACAGTCCACTTAAACCCTTTTCGTACATTCGACCGACAATTTATCAACTACCGTAAGCATCATAGTGGAGAAACTAAGCCCTACATCCGTTATGATGTTAGTACATATCTATATTGCTTCGATCCAATGAGATAGTAGTGTAACCTTGATCATACTCCGGATATATGAGCTTCACTTTGATTCCTTACTTTATACTTGAGTCCTAATTACGTCAAAATGCATTAAGTTCTCATCAATACAACCCAATATTCAAATTTTAGGACCACGACATCTTGGTTTAGAAGAAAGTTCATATTACATCAGGGCTCAACACTTCATCCCCATTTACTATAGTGGTATTTATGTCTAAGTATCCAACACGCCCGCATCTTGCGGTCCTCCTCGTCATACCACTTACAAACTCTCATTCTCACATAACGTTTGTCGGCATACGCCTAACTGCATTGATGGCTCCATGCTCAGGGAAGCTTCACTTTTCCACGCTAGCACTACTTTGATATACTTATGCCGGTGGTTAGCCTGGGTCTTACCTAGAAAATTCTGATCACGCTCAAGTTATTGCACCCTCCTAGTCTACTGTAGCCTACTACCACCCAGCAGTTTTCCGTAATCATTAACTGTCATATCCTTCTTAGTCCCCCTCATAACTTCACCTACATCATTCCCACATATGTAAATGGTTGTAGTCCTTTAGACTCCTTAAGCTACAAAATCCTTAACCCTCAAGAATTTTACAACGTTCTAGAGCCTTTGATTATACCAAGCCTATAAAGAAACTAACTGTGTCAACACTTACACCATTTTCTAGTATCCAAAATCAGCTGAAGTTGGTAGATCTGGTGATTTTGATGATGTTGTAGCTTTCCTCAGTTCTTCTAGTACTGATTACAGTCTCAGATGGGTCAATCTTTGATAAAGGGTACACATTCTGCAACCTTCTCCTAACCATTTCTTAACATTTTGACTAGCTACAGTCCTTTTATATAAATACATTTTCGCATGACCTATGTTAACGCATACGTTAGATTTGATTTCCTACGACTCAGCTCTATCTCACGATCTAGATTATTAAAAGAAGATAACCATCCTAAATGTCATGTAGCCTCATGTTTATAAGTATGGCGCGCTACACATCCATAAATAAGACTCCACTAGACACGACTTGTAGATATCCTTAGGACTGATCTGCTCTAATACCAAATATGTCACACCCTAACCTTAAGGGGTATGGTCAGCACCCGATGCCCTAAGGCCCGAGTGTACCAGTCATACAACATAAGGACAATGTCACAAGATCTGGGCCAACAAAGCCGCTAATAAGTAATTGTGTAATAAGCTGCAAGCAGAAAATGACCCAACATATCCATATATATACATGCGAAGTCCGACAAGGCCATACACGACATCTCTATACAGGACAATTGTCTACAAGCCTCTAAGGAGTACATGAACACCATCAGGTCAGGACAAGACCCCTTCGTACCCGTAATATATATATATATTAACTGGTAAAGTTATTACCATATGACTAGGAGGTCACGGGTTCAAGCCGTGGACACAACCTCATGCAGAAATACAAGGTAAGGTTGCGTACAATAGACTCTAGTGGTCCGGCCCTTCCCCAGACCCCGCGCATAGTGGGAGCTTAGTGCACCGGGATCCCCTTTATATATATATATATCAATATAACAACTCTGACTGACATCTTAGAAATAAGCGGAGAGTTCTAACATTATCGTTGAGCTGAGATCCTACTGGAAATGAGCATCGTACGACTATTTGTAGATGCGGGCATGAAACGCAGTGCCCCAGAAAAGGGGAAGTCAATACAAAATAATGTACTGAATATGTAAGTCATAAGTAAATGTAAGTAAAGGCATCAATGTGTAAAAGAAACTGAAAGCAACAACTTGTAACTCAGAAGTGTCACTAAGGACCATACTGTACATGAATGGAATATAATCGCGTATATAAAATGGCGTAGGCCTCTATGGGCAATATCATCAATATCATATCTATATAAGTTGAGTAAGTAATGTTACAGGCCTCCGTGGTCAATATCATCAATATCCTATCTGTATACGTTGCATATATAACGTCATAGACCTATGTAGGCAATATAAATATATAATGTATATACATAAAGACTATTTAAGGACCATGAAATAATCTTTTGAACTCGTCGGAGTGATGTAAGGTTGTTACACATCCGACTATCCTTATACGGATAACACATCGCATGTTACTCTTTCATGCGACTTCATAAGAATGATATATCACACAATAGACTTAGCTTTCAAGGAAACCAATAAGGAACTGATTTTTATGGGCATAAGAAGGGTGCCTTGGAATACGGAAAGTAACCTCGATAATGGATAAATGACATACAACAACAAATTTATAGGTCTAAGAGTGGAGTTTTTTTATCGTATTTCATTGTGAAGTCATCGTTTCTATATTGATCTTGCCAAGAAGAAAGAAATGAGCCTTACATACCTTATTGTCGACCAACTTTACTCCAATACCGTCTCGTTGTTCTACAATTGTCAACCTTTAATCAGCCAAGAATTCCTCCACACCAAGCTCTCTTCCGACTCCAAGAAGTTCCAAGCCCAATCCACCCAACTAAGTGTTGTCCTTGTGATGATCTAGCCTTTTTAATGGTGAATTGACTTCATAATCTTAAGAGATGGATCTTGGGTGACATGTAAACACTTAGAGAGTGTTTTACATCTCCTAGTTCAGGGTTGGGTCGAAGATGAAATAAAGTGAGAGAAGCTTCGAGATTAAGTTATGAATAGTCAACCCACTGTGTCCATTTTGTGGAGGGGTATGCGCCATAAATCACCATCTGCGGCCACATTTTCCACCATAGATGGTGGCAGAAATATGGCAAAATAGAGGCTTGGATCTGCGGCTAAATCTTCAAAGCGGAATGGGTTCCGCAATGTGAAACGCTTATCGTATCATCCTATCGTTGTCAAACTTTGTCGATATATATTTCCGTTGATCCAATTGACTTCTAACTTCCCGTAATCCTTATTAATATCTATTTAAGTCACCGAGGATCCTTGAGAAGGGTCCCGGGTTACTGGAACTAAAATCAGCTAACCATACTCTCGATCGCGCATAGAAAAGCGGCGTGTAACAGCGCAACACTTGGAATACAATTTGAAAACTGGAATGATCCACGCGTTGAGCACACGTCGCGGAGAAGGATTTCATGTGTTGCATGTGCGTTGTGCACTGATTACGCGATTTCATCACTCTGAATCTCAACTTTTGTGAATCTCATAAGACATCCACGTTGCATGGGCGACGCGGGTTCACCTCAAGCAGACGACAATTTTAGATTATTACCCTAGATATAAATAAATATTTTTTGTTATTAGGCAGGCCTGCTGGCATTATTTCTAAGACTTGTAAGCCGTCTTCTCTAATTCTTGTTGCCTTCACTTTATTTTTCTTCATAGAACCCTAGTTTTTCTCCTGAATTCATTCGTAGTTTTTCGAATCATGAGAAGCTAAACTTCTCTTTTCTAGGGTTATGGAAAAGACATGAAAGTTACTTTAATAACAGTTTTTGCTCATTAAATTTCTAATATTGGATTGCTTATTTATTCTTGTGCTTAATTATTTAATTACTTGATCACTAGTTAAACACTATCTATGGTTTGTAAGTTGAACTTGAGAAAGGGAATTTACGTACGTAATAAGAATAAATAGGACATGTTCGTATTAATATGTTTCGCTACTCAGGATAGAGATATACGCTTTAGCTTTGCTTAATGGTTACGGAGATTTAAATGTATTCTTGTTATTTTCTAGAGATCATAGAGATATATACGTTAGAATATCATCTACAGGCTTGTGAGAAATTCGAGAGATACTCATAAAGTTAACATCAACCCGTCAACTAGTAACCCAGTAAATCGAATAGGTAGAACTATCGGAAGACTTAACTGGATTGTCGAAAGTCATGAACCTAGATTACATTCTCATCTGATAAATCTTACAGTCTTCGTCGCAATTATCTCAGTCACAAAATACTCAATTTTATTTATTTCTTTCAGTCATAGTTAGTTCCAACAAAACAATCTTGATTTTTACTCCCTTGAATTGTTACGAATGAATTTAAATTAGTTGAGCAGTAGAAAGTATATGTATTTGTGGGTATGATATCTGAACTTCAAAATCCTACATTACTTGTCGACCGCGTATACAACAGTAAATAATCAGGGTAAGGGTGGAATCTGGACAGTAAATTTGGGATTGTGCATGCTTCAAGAGTTTTTTCATAGTAATTAGGAATAGGAATAGATACAATTATTTCATTGATTTGATATTGAAAACATCAAAAGGCCATTCATATTCTAGTGAACTAAAAAGTTCTTTCATGGATTTAAAAGACTGCAAAGTAAGGACTTGAGGCGTACAAAAAGTTTCCAACGGCACGGAGAGAAGGGCTGGTTACATGCTTTCAGGTATTGGTAAAGCTTGAAATGCCCTTATTTTTTCTTTTTCATTACATTTTCATGTTTGGATGAATTTTAGTCTCTGTAGAAAAGGCTCTTATACCTTCTTGTTTGTACTCCTATAGATGTTGGTTTTCTTTGTATATGCACATTCATTCAGTAATTGCCATTGGTGTTTGGTTCAGCTATAGATTCTATTGTTATATATGTTGAATCGAAATTTATAAGGCTCAATATTATTTTGTCAAAAAGCAGAAAAAAAATTATTCGACTGCGTTGTTTCACTTGATTTTTCATTCTCAGGAAGATATGTCTCCGAAAGTTGTCAAGCGAAAAAAATCATGTCCTGATAAAGACACAACTGGGTCATTTGCACTTTTGTCCCCTATTTTGTGTTCGTCCTTAATTTTCATGGTAAGACTTTGAAAATATTTTCCTCGATTGTATTCTTCCATTAAGGGAATAATATATACACAATATATAATTAATTGAGAATATTAAATCATGTCTCTAATCTTCCTAATAAAATCAATCTACTTCCTAATTAACATAATCCTAATAATCATTTTACTACCTACCATACATAAAATGATACTCTCATTAATATAATTATTCTAATTATTATTATATTCTAACACTCCTCCGCAGTCGAAGCTGGAGGGCGGCGAATGCTGAGACTGTCCCGAAAATTCTCAAATAATATCAGCGGAAGTTCTTTTGTGAAAATATCTGCAATTTGATGACGTATCGGGACATGTAAGACTCGTACTTGTCCGTGAACCACTTTCTCATGAACAAAATGGATATCTAACTCAATATGTTTAGTGCGTTGATGATTGATTGGATTACCTGATAGATAGATCGCACTAATATTATCACAGTATACCAGTGTGGCTTTTGGAATTGGCAATGAAGTTCAAGTAGAAGATTCCTAATCCAACATGATTCGGACAAAACATTGGCAACAGCACGGTATTCTGCTTCAGCACTTGAACGTGAAACTGTGGCTTGTCTTTTTGATGACCAGGATATCAAATTTTCACCGAGGAAGACACAATAACCTAAGGTAGAGCGTCTGGTGTCTGGACAACCTGCCCAGTCGGCATCCGTGTAAGTGGCAAGTTTAGAAACTGAGGATGAGTAGAGATGTAGTCCATACTCCAAAACGCCATGAATATATCGCACAATGCGTTTTAGAGCATGCTTATGTTCCTCCATCGGATAATGCATAAATAAGCACACTTGTTGCACTGCATAAGTAATATCTGGTCTGGTGAATGTGAGATACTGCAAAGCTCCTGCTAGGCTGTGGTATAATGTGGGATCGGCAAATGGTTTGCTTGAGGTGGCACTCAATTTAAACTTAGTGTCTACCGGAGTTGCCGAAGATTTGCACGATGACATTCCAGCTCGTTCAACAATCTCAGATGCATACTTCTTCTGGGAGAGGAATAATTCATCTGCATGACGTGTCACATCAATCCCTAGAAAGTAGTGGAGTGGACCAAGATCTTTCATAGCAAATTCGGAACTGAGTTGTGACATAATATTCTTGTGAAGAGAGTCTGATAATGTTGTTAGGATAATATCGTCCACATATAAAAGAAGATAAGCAATATTAGCCCTGACGATAAATAAATAGAGAATTATCGAAACGGCTGTGAGAAAAACCAATGAGTGACACGAAATTCGCAAACCGCTTATACCATGCCCTGGGGGCCTGCTTCAGTTCATATAATGATTTGTTGAGCAAACATGCATGATTGAGATATTTAGAATCTCTGTATCCCAATGGTTGGTGAAACAGTTTCATTGAGGTGCCCATGGAGGAAGGCATTTTTGACATCCAATTGATGAAGTGGCCATCCTTTTGAGAGAGAGACTGAGAACATTCGGATAGTTGCCGGTTTGACCACTGGACTGAACGTCTCCCCACAATCTACACCAACCTGTTGTGTCTTCCCATCAATCCATGTGTCTTTGAGAAAGGCTACTTGCTTAAGTGCAATAGCGTATTGTATGTGCACAACTACACACTCGCAGACACACACACCTAAAACAGTAACATAGAAATTGAATTGGAAAAAAGATCCAACTCAATTCTAAAATAACTTGCCGAATATGACCACGTTAACTTATCTTATACGAACTCATCAAAACCTTCTAAAACTCATTGAGTGTTGCACTTCAGGCTAAGATGGAGTGTCAAAAGGATGCAGTTACAAATTGATCCTCGAGACTAGAGAGGTTGCTCATATGGTAAGCATCCTCCACCTCCAACATTAATGTAATTGGAGATTCGAATCACCAAGAGAGCAAAAATTTGGGAGCTCCTGGCGAGGGGTTAAAATAAAATCCTCAAGAAAAGGATTATATGAAATAATATTCCTAGTTTTGTAACAATTTAAGATAGCACTAAAGCAGCAAAACTACAATCGGTGGTTGTAATTATTTGTATTCAACTTTTCATAATTAAGTTTTCCTATTTAGCTAAAACTCAAGGTCTAGACAATAAAAAGTAGGGGAAAGTTCCTATACATACACAATAAGAGGGAATGAAAAAAGGTAAATAAAGACCTATATTGACCCATATTTATCAAATGTATCAGTTTTTCCGTTTATCAAACATAGTTTTTTTCCAAAACTTACGCTTCAAATCTCACTTACACTCTATTTGGATGGTCGTTACCCATGGTTTTATAATGTATAGTATCGTATTGTATTATCGTACTGTATATATTATAATGTATTAATAAATACAATGTTTGGATAGATTATATAAACTTCTGATTTATAACATTTTTATTGTTTGGTTTGATTGTATGGTATGTATAATGACATATAAGTTTATTAAAATATCTGTAGCCCTTAATTACAAATTAGTTTACTTTATTAATAAAACTAAAGTAAAGGATAAAATAGAAACTTTAGAAAATAAGTAGGTGGTGGATGGGGGTGGGTGGTGCTGAGGGATAGTGGGTGGTAGGGCGGGGGTGGGTGGTGTGGAATGAACGGGATGGTAGGGTGGGAGGGTGTGATGGAGGTGGGGGTGGGTGGCAGAGGGTGGGGTTGGTGGTGTGGGGTAGGTGTGATGGAGGCGGGGTAGGGTGGAGTGGGGTGGGGGCATAATGGGGAAACAAAATATGTAACCACGCAAAAACTACCAAATATGTGGTTAAAAAATCATGGTTTTTCATGGTTATATAATCACGTAATTACAACGGGTTTACAATATCATACAATATAATTTTATGAACAATGGAAACAAACATGATTTCATAGAAAACAATACAATAATGAACCACGGGAAACAATCATCCAAACAGGGGGTTAGGACTTCGATTCTCGCTCAAATATCATGTATAAATTTTGTATGAAATATGTATAGAACTGTATAAATTTTATATAAAGTTCATATTAGGTTTTTGAAAAAATATATGTACTTTTTATGTATGAAATATGTATACAAATTGTATGTATATAATGATTCTAATAAAGTGCATATGAGTCGTATAAAATCCAATAAAGTATGTATAAATTCTAATAAAGTATATGAAAAATCTGTATAAATTTTTATTGAAATTATATTCATCAAAAATGTGGTATGCATAAATTCTGATAAAGTATGTTCTTCAAACATGTGGTCAGTTACAGTTTATCTGTCATACTTTATCCAATATCATACAACTTAAATACAATTTACATATCAAATTTTGTGGAGGATTGGGCGAGATTGAATTGAAAAATCACACTCCCCTCCCATTCCTAATGTCCTAATTAAGTTTTTACTTCCACTCATTTTGCTCGGTGCCGTCATTGTTGTCAGCGTGTTGAGTCATCGATCGATCCTTTATCAAAAGGAGGAATTCTTATATTAATGTCAAAAGTATCTTCACTTTCATGAACGATGTAGTAATCCCAACTTTTGAATTTAAATTTGATTCGCTCGACGTATGTGAGTAGATTCAAATCCGCAGGAATTAAGTTGTGTCAAGTATACAAATTAAGAGTTTAGCGTATAAGAAGATGAAGTCCCGAAATAATTCAAGATTTTAAAGTGCAACAAGAATGATTAATGATTGGAGATAATATTTGAAAAAATAACACAAAAAACTACAAAAGCAAAACATTAGTCGGTCATACCCCTTGATTAACTAATTTAGCTTCTAACCAATCCGGTCGAAAATATTTTCCCGAGTACCCCCTCTTCCAAAACCCTACCTTTGTGATATATCTCAGTATATTAATATTATGTGATTGTTACGGCCCCTTTCGGGCATCGTATTGGCACCTACACTTTACCAACCGATAGGCGAACCACTTTTCAATTCAAACAACATAATAATAACTTAAGCGGAAATAAAGAAGACATAACTACTTAAATTGTCTTTCTATATAAATAAAAGAGTTATACAATACTGAAATCTACTTATTACATTCCAAAAGTATTTGTATGGTCAGTACAAGAACCACTAATTCGTAATAGAAGGAAATGTCTGAAACTGTCTCATAAGACCTAAAACAAAGACAAGGAAATAAGAAGAACGCATTCAGGGGATGCTGAGGATGGGCAACCTCACTCTGAATACTCAAGTCTACTGCCTCGGACATCAGCCACGAGGTCCGGTGCTGATCGATGGCGATGTATCTACATCCAAAAAGAATGCATCAAGTGTAGTATGAGTACACAATGTACCCCCGTAAGCATCATAGGCTGACAACATCGGAATACATATAACAGACATAAATATCAAGCTGACACATAAATATCCCTAACCTACACAGTCTAATTAATCACGTAAGTCACCTTTAATAACAGGAATGGTTCAATCAACATTTAAGCCAATTCAGAATAATAAAAGTACAATCCAACACATAATCACCTTATCACAACAGTAATTTAAATCAAGTACAGCTATCATGGTCATAATGTATGTAAATAGATGATATGAATGAACGCAATGATACCTTTCCATCAACCGGATATACACATGCTATTAGACTTTACCATATAGTTATGACTCATGGGAGACCCGCGAAGTCCATATATCAATCACAACCAACTGGAATGATCAATCGGTCTGGCTAGAGCATCAGAGTCATTTTTGAACCATATCAATCATCATCTCAGTATTTCAAATCATCTCATAACAGTGTCATTACTTTCATTTCCAAGTATAAAACGACCAACAACATTCCATACTACTCTATTTCAATATCAGAATCACATGGGTGTATGAATGCAACAGTAATAAACAAGTAATCATGAAGTATGAGATGTAATAAAGTTCAAGATATGAATAACACATGTCTCAGGATTATCAATAGCACATAATTACATATAGTCAGTCTTCCATATCAGAAAGCATATGTGAAGTGTAATTTCAACAACAAACACAAGTAATAATAATCACGACGACAAGCCTGCATAACAGCATTGAGATCAACCCTAAGGAATGATCCCCCAAAGCAGTTCAACACCGGTACTCACCCAAACACTCATCACATTCACTAAGGTGGGACCCCTCATCATACCTAATATCCGTCATTATTTATATAAATTAATTTATAGAAACTACATGCTTCTATCGAAGTCTAAAAGAGAAAATTGTAGCCTACCTCGAATCCGAACTAGTACCATGAACTAACCCTAATCCAAGGTCTTGCCCTTGCGAAGTGCCTCCGGTCTTTTGTAGTCTATTACATAGATTCTACATTTACATAGTATTCTAATTCATACAAAAGGTATAACATTTCTAAGAAACTGAATACTCGACCCCCAA
This sequence comes from Anisodus acutangulus, assembly GCA_029783415.1. NCBI lineage: Eukaryota > Viridiplantae > Streptophyta > Magnoliopsida > Solanales > Solanaceae > Anisodus > Anisodus acutangulus. The sequence continues at coordinate 23,633,862 of CM056500.1, read as the reverse complement.
ATCGACCCCCGGCCCACAAGGAAAAAATCAGAACTTTAAACATACAAAATAGTGATAGTGGTCTAATTAGTCATAACCTTAAGTTTAGAAATTATCTAACCCCAGTTAGGTCTTCAATTGTCCTTTTAAATCAAAAGCCCCAAATTAGAAAATCCTAAAAATTCCCTCAAATTTCATGAATGAAATTAGCAAATTGAACATAGCAATATGTTACACTATCATTAAACAACTTACATATACAATATCATATCATAAAGATTCAATCTTGGTCCCCAATTTATTAATTTTGACCTCTTATCCTTAGTCATAAGCCCTAAGTTTAAACTACCTAAAACATGATATTATAATCTAGATTTGATGATAGAATCATGAATATATAATTGAAATAGTTTAGAAACCTTGCCCCAAGATGAAAAATAATGAAGGACCTGGAAATTCCTCCCCAACCGAGCTCAAGTTTGTAAAAATATGAAACATGAAAAGTAATTTTGAAATGGGTCTTTTATTTTGGGTCTAATATAGCGATTCCACTTCTGCAGAATTGTCCTCGCAGAAGCGGCTAACTTAATGTACCACATCCTCGCAAAAGCAGAGACGACTCCATGGAAGCAACTCACCTCTACGTATAACCTTCTGCAAAAGCGAACTTTCCCAACCTTCCCATGGCTTGCATCTGTGGACCCACTTCTGCAGAAGTGGCTCTTCAGAAATAACCAAAGCTCGCTAGTGCGTCGCACCAGAACCAGCAACTATAGCCAAAAATCTCGAACTTCCATCAAACACCCGAAACTCACCCAGGACCTCTGGGACACACACCAAATATGCTACCCAAGTGTAAATGACTCTATGAACTTGCTCGCGCACTCGAAATTCTCGTACGACCAAGCTAAGCTCCATTTTTCTATGAATCCACCCAAATTTCTCAAATTCCACAATTTACCCAATAAGGACTCAAAACATAACTGAATGCCTCGGGAAGCAAACTAAAGACTCGACTATGTCAAAAATGATGTTCTTGACTTACCGAAAGTGATGAAACTCAAAAAAAAATCCATATACTCAAAAGTCAACTTTGAGTAAACTATTTTCATTTCAAAACTATTACACTTAGGTTTTTCTTCCGAAACCTATCTAATGCACCTAGGGAATCGTGCTACCTATTCACGTGAGTCAATAACTTCATATAGAGTCTATGTAAAGGCAATTTGGTCATGTAAAGGTCTTTAGCCAAAAATGATCGGATGAGTCATTACATCATATACTAATTAAATAAAAGTTTGTCCTCGAACGGAGAGAGATGAAAAGGAAAATGTATTAGAATCAGTAAAAAGATGAGGGTATCTACTCCTCATATCAACCTCAGTCTTCCAAGTAGCCTCCTCAAAAGAGTGGTGCTTCTATTGCACCTTCACAAAAGCAATCTCTTTTTATTTCAACTTTCTAACATGCATGTCCAAAATGGCCACAGGCTCTTCTTTGAATTCCAAATTCTGATCAAATGTCAATGAGTCCAATTGAATGATGTAGGACCCATCAACATGGTACTTTTTCAACATGGAAACATGAAATACTGGATGAATACCTGAAAGTCCTGGTGGTAAGGCCAACTCATACACCACCTCACCAACTTTCTGAAAGATCTCAAATGGCTCGATATACCTCGGACTCAACTTCCTTTTCTTGCTAAATAGATTCATATCTTTCAAAGGTGAGACCTTCAATAGAACCCGATCACTAACCATGAACTCCATATCTCGAACCTTTTGGTCTGTATATTCATTTTGTCTACTCTAAGCCGGTAGGAGCTTGTCCTGAATTATCTTCACTTTCTCTAAGGAGTCTCTCGACAAATAGGTACCCCATGGTCTAACCTAAAATGCATCAAACCACCCAATCGATTGTGCCATATAAAGCCTCAAATGGTGTCACATCAATGTTGTAATGATAACTGTTGTTGTATGCGAACTCTGACAAAGGTAAGATTGGTCCTAATGACCACCAAAATCAATCACACAAGCCCGTTACATATCTTCATGAACCTGAATAGTTTTCTCGGACTAATCGTCTGTATGAGGGTGAAATATTGTACTAAGATCCAAATGAGTACCCAACTCCTTTTGTAACGTCCTCTAAAAATGAGAAATAAACTGAGTACCTCGGTTTGAAATAATCAAATGGGTACCCCATGTAGCCGAAAAATCTCCCTAATATAAATCTTAGTCAAACTTCTCAAAATTGTAGGTCATTTGTATAGGAATGAAGTGTGTAGACTTGGTCAACCTATCCACGATAACCCAAATGGCATCAAACTCGTCCAAAGTCTTTCGTAGCCAACTACAAAGTCCATATCTATCCTCTCCCAGTTTCACTCGGGTATGGGCATCCTTTGAGTCATACCACTCGATCTCTAGTGCTCATACTTAACTTGCTAGCAATTCAAACACTGAGACACAAACTCTACAATGTCCCTCTTCATCCTACCACACCAATAATGCTGCTTCAAATCACGATACATCTTCGTCGCACCTGGATGAATAAAATATTTGGATTTGTGAGCCACATCCATGATCAATCTCATCAATCCTCCAACACAAGGTACACACACTCTCCCATTAATCCTCAAATCTCCCTTACTATGAATCATAGCCTTTTTGGCTTTCTCTCACATTATCTTGTCCATAATCTTACATAATTTCTCATCATCAAACTGTCGGGTCATGATTTGATCTAAAAGAGACGACCTTGCCTCAACACAAGCCAAAATCCTACCCGGGTTTGAAATATCAAGTCTCGCAAAGCTGTTAGCTAAGGACTAAACCTCCAAAGCCAAAGGACGCTCATCAATAATCAAACACGCCAAGCTCCCCATACTCACTACCTTTCAACTCAAGGCATCCGCCACCACATTGTCCTTGCCTGGATGGTAAATAATACTTATATCATAATCTTTAAGTAACTCCATCCACATGCGCTATCTAGAATTCAAATCCCACTGACTAAACACATGCTAAAGGATGCGGTGATTGGTGAACACCTCACAATGAACACCATACAGATAGTGCCTCTAAACATTCAATGCAAAGACTACTGCTGCCAAATCATGAGTGGGGTAGTTCTTCTCATGCACCTTCAACTGCCTCAAAGCATCACAATAAACGGTGAAGTCCTTTACCTCCACGGGTAGGGCTAAATTTGGGGCTGAGATCAAAAGTAACTTGAGCTTTTGGAAGCTCTCCTCACACTCATTACACGACTGGAAAGGCATATCTTTCTGAGTCAACCTAGTCAAATTAGAAGCAATAGATGAGAAACCCTTGATGAATCAGCGATAATAACTCGTGAGACTCACACAACTCCGAATCTCGGTCACCGGAGAAGGCTTATCCCAATCTTTGACTGCCTCAATCTTCTTCGGATCTACCATTATACCCCCATCGACACTACATGCCCCAGAAATATCACATTTTGAAAACTTGGCATACAACTTATTTTTCTTCAACAACCCAAGAACCACCCTCAAATGCTTCTCGTGGTCCTTCTTACTCTTAGAATACACCAGAATGTCATCAATAAAGACAATAATAAAATAATCCAAATAAGTCTTGAATATCCCATTCATAAATCTATGAAAGTTATGGGGGCATTAGTAAGCCCAAAAGACATCACCAGAAACTCATAGTGGCCATAACGAGTCCTGAAGGCCGTCTTCAGGATATCCTCCGCCTTAATTTTCAATTGGTGATACCCAGACCTCAAATCAATCTTGGAAAATAGTGAAATAACCTAAATTTGATCCAACAAATCATCAATGCGAGGTATCGGATACTTGTTTTTTATGGTCACTTTGTTCAACTGCCGATAATCGATAGACATTCGCATTGTATCGTCCTTCTTCTTCATAAATAGAACAGGTGCAACCCATGAAGACACACTGAGTCAAATGAAACTTTTTCTCAACAAATCTTATTATTGCTCCTTCAACTCCACTGGAGCTATCTGGTATGGTGGGATAGAAATGGTACAAGTACTCGGGTCCAAATCAATGCAAAAATCAATGTCCCAATCCGGCGGCATACCAGGAAAATCCATCGAAAAGACCTCAGAAAACTCGCTCACTACATGAATAGACTTAAGTGGATGAGTATTTGTACTCGTATCCCAAATATGTGCCAAATACGCCAAACAACCCTTATCAACCAATTTCCTAGCCTGATGGAAAGATATAATCTTCTTTGGTGCGGGGCTTAAAGTACCCTTCCATTATAACCTTGGGATACCCGGCATAGCTAGAGTGACTGTCTTAGCATGACAGTCCAAGATCGCGCGGCATGATAACAACCAATCTATACCCAAGATGACATCAAAGTCAACTATATCAAATCTAACCAAATCTACCCAACTATCATAACTCATAAATGTAACCACACAGGACTGATAGACTTGATCTACTATCACAGAATCACCGACAGGGATAGAAATACGAATAGGTACAACAAGAATATCACAAAACATATCCAGACCCACAGAGAAATATATAGACATATAGAAGAACGTAGAACATGGATCAAATAATACAGAGGCAGACTAATGATAGATTAAGAAGATACATGTGATGACTGTATCTGAAGCCTCAGCCTCTGGCCTATCTGGGAATGCATAGAAGTGAGCACACCCACCCTCGAACTGAGTACCCTAATAATCATTGTGGCATGTCTGTGCCCCATCTCTACCGGACTGAGATCCACATCTACTAGTCTGATGACCATCACAGCTCGACTGAGAACCCACTCTGCCAAACTATCCACCACCTCTAGATGACTGCGTCGGAGTCCTAGGTGTATGAGCTAGTGAACCCTGTTGAGTCCTACCCAATCTAAGTCTAGGATAATCTATCTCAAAGTGCTCAAGGTTACAAGAATTATAACAAGCCTTTCCCAACATGGGCTACTGAAGGGACATAAATGAACTTCAGTGACCTCTACGGTTCGAGAATCTAGAATAAGAACCGCTGGAAGCTTTCCCTGCACTGTGATCACTCTGCCTAACAGAACCATTGTCTAAAACATGAACCGCTAACTGAACCAGTCAACTAGACTAAGACTTCTAGGGTCTACCGTGCTACCCATAACCTCCAGAAGAAGATCCACTATAGTGGCTATATCTACGAGCTTTCTTCTCAGACTCAGTCCTCTAGAGTCTACCTCTCACTAACTCTACCATCCTGGCATGATCCGACACCGACTTAAATGAAGCCCCAGAAACTACCAACTATAACGTCGCCAACTGAAGCATGATAGTCAATCCCCTCACGAAGAATCTAGCCCGCTCAGCCTTGGTATGAAGTAATGGCGTTGCATAGTTATATAAAGCAAGGAATAAAGCCTCATACTCAACAATGGACATCCATCTCTACTACAATCTGGAGAACTCATCCCTCTAGATCACTATCAAACTGAGGGGAACATCCTTCTCTAGAAAGACCTGATAGAACCTAGTCCAAGGTAAAAGAGGCAACCCTGCTAGCCGACAATCGATATACGATCTCCACCATTGTTTTGCATCACCAACCAGCTAAAGAGCAACATAATATACTCCATGCGACTCTACAATACCCAAGGTGTAGAGTCTCTCGTGGAAACTCACTATGAACTTATATGTGTCCTCCTCAGGCGTATCATAGAAACTAGGAGGCTTCATATTAGATTCTTGCGGGTCATAACAGCTTCAGTCATTGGCTGGGGACCAAACTCCGGCGTTGGGATCTCATCAATACGGGGTGCAATAACAGCTGCAGGCTATGGCCCCGGTGTACGGAATTGGTCTGAAGTCTGACCTCCCACTCAGCCCTATGACCCATCTAGAGTAACTAGGAGAACACATGTCTAGGCCAACCCATCAAGAAAACTTAAAATATGAACCATAGTATTTTGTAGGATAGGTGTGGCTATAACCTCTAGCTGAGCCTGGGTTGGTCGCAACTCTTTCTCAAACTGATTGTCCTGATGCTCCATCTCCAGCTCGGGGGACAAAGATCTAGCACAAGTTTGGCCATCTCCCTGTGCTTCATCCCTCACTGGTGTTGCCGCTCCGAGTTTACATATACCCCATCCTCGACCTCTACTACGACCGTGCACCACAAAGGCTGGTGCCGGTAGCTCATCTCTAGTTGTGTGCGCACGAGTCCTCACCATCTATGAGAGAATAGGAAATAAGGTCAAATACCAATTTGATCAACCTAGCATGAAAGGAATGAAAGAAGTGAAGTTTTCTAAATATCTCATAGCCTCTCGAAGATAAGTACGGACGTATCCGTACCGATCTACAAGAATCTACTTGACATTGCTCTTGTACTTGTGAGACCGTTTAACCTAGAGCTCTAATACTAACTTTATCATGACATCTTTCGGGCGTCGTAGGGCACCTGCACTTTATCCACTGATAGACGAACCACTTCCCAATCCAAACAACATAACAATAACTTAAGCAGATATAAAGAGATAACTACTTAAATTGTCTTTCTATATGAATAAAAGAGTTATAAAATACTAAAATCTACTTATTACATTTTTAAAGGATCTGGTCTGGTCAGTACAAGAGCCACTAATACGTAATAGAAGGATATGTCTGAAATTGTCTCATAAGATCCAAAACAAAGATAGGGAAATAAGAATAAAGCATCCAGGGGCATGCTGAGTATGGGAAGTCTCACCCTGAATACTCAAGTCTACTGCATCGGAAGTCAGCCACGAGATCCGGTGCTGGTCAACGGTGTTGTATCTGCATCCAAAAGAAATACAGCAAGTGTAGTATGAGTACATAACGTACCCTTGTAAGCATCATAGGCCAACAACAATGGAATACATATAATGGACATAAATATCAAGTTGACACACAAACATCTCTAACCTACAAAGTCTGACACCTTCAATAACAAGAATGGTTCAATCAACATTTAAGCCAATTCAAAATCACGGAAGTATAGTCTAACATGTAATCACCTTATCACAATAGTAATTTCAATCAAGTACAGCTAGCATGATCATAATATATGTAAATGGATGATATACATGAATGCAACGGTACATTTCCATCAACCCAGTATACATACGCTATCAGACTTTGCCATATAGCTATGACCTATGGGGACCCACAATGTCCATATAACGCTCACAACCAGTCGGAATGATCCATCAGACTGGCTAGAGCATCGGACTCATTTTCGAGCTATATCAATTGTCATCATCTCAATAATTCAAAGTTCGCTGGTGCGTCGCACCAGAACCAGCAATTATAGACAAAAATCTCAAACTTCCATCAAACACCTAAAACTCATCCGAGACGTCCCGAACACAAACCAAGTATGCTACCTAACTGTAAACGACGCTACAAACTTGTTCGTGTACACAAAATTCGCATACGACCAAACTATGATCCACTTTTTTGAGTCCACCCAAATTTCTCAAATTCCACAATTTAGCAATTAAGGACTCAAAACACATTGAAACGCCTTGGGAAGTGAACCAAAGACATGACTAAGTCAGAATTGACTTTTCAAACCTATCAGAAGCAATGAAACTCAGAAACAAACCCATATATTCAAAAGTCAACTTTGCACCAACTCTTTTCATTTCAAAACTGTCACACTTGGGTTTTTCTTCCGAAACCATCTCAGTATATCTACATAAGATGATGGTATCATAGAGATTTTTTTTAGAAAAGTGTATTTTTTTAATAAAAGAACATGATTTTCTATGATATCCTGTCAGTATATTATATATACCATATGGGTTTCATAGAGGTTGATGAGTGTTTTTGAAGAAATGAAATAAATCCTCTATAATACCATCATGGTATATAAGAGGTAGGGTGATACCATGTTAGTAGCATAGTTTTCGGAGCATGAAAGTAAGGGGAATTTTTGGGTAATTATTTTATCTGCAGGGGGCATCCATGTACTTTCTCCATAATATTTTGTGTATGTCAAAAGAGGCTACGGACTAGTGCTATATCATATGATCATGATAATAAGTTTATGAAATGTGTTAAAAAGTGAATAATATTTAAGTGAATTGAGATCAAAAAATTAATTATGGGGTAATTAGTTAAATATTAAATTATAATCTAAGACAAAAGAATTAATTAAAAAATATTTAGATAAATGTTAGGGGACAACATATCCATGTGGGTCCCACCAAGAAAATGATCACCATTATTATAGTAATAGCATTAGATAAAGATTAAATATTTGGTTCAAAGGCTTTATACGTGTATAACTCATGTACACTTATAAAAAAGGTCACTTAATCCAAATGGTTATTTAATATAAGTAGGAGGGGCCTATGTGTCTTTCGCATATTATACAAAACTAAATGTTGCCAGCAACAAGTATTTTATATAGAGGCACTATTGTGTTTGATTCATACTACTATGCTTGGTTCTTTACTTGCATAGAGAGAATTCATGAGATTTGTTGCCACACGTGTTTATTGATTTACAGTATGTGTAAAGAAAATCTCATAAACATGTTTGATTGAATTAAGTGGCAACGATGCAGTGAAGCCATCAGAGAATTATTTGAAATCCCAATATTTTTGTTAATAATCTGACTAGTACGCTAGTAGTCATTCTTCCTTCAATTCTTTTGTGAAGCAAGAATTTGAATCTGAATTATTTTTTATCGATTCACAATGTTAGTCATATCTTTCACCTTCAAGGAGGCCTATATGAAAAATCTGAAAAGAGGCCACTCTTGTCATCAAGTTCATCATCCTTCATGTTCATCCGCTCATCACTGTGTATAGCAAGTGAAAATTTGCGAATGGTCATTTCTTACAACAATTGTGTTTTATTGATGTATAATTTGTGTTTGTGTTTACATAGTTCAAAAAAAATTTATCTTTAAATATTTTAGTTGTTCATTAAATTTTTTTATTTTACTTAAAAATAAGTATTTTATTGATATAATATTGAAATACGATTTTATTTTGGTTTTATATTTAAATATAGATAAATTAAACTCTTTCATATGCATAATAATAAATAGTCTTAATTATTCAGTTTTCAAATCTTATAAAATATATTAATATTTATGCACACAAAAAATTGAAATTAGCTACAGTATTTGTTAGAAATTTGCTTTTGGTGGGGAGGTGCGTCCACCCATATTTAATGAATTAAACACTAGGGTTCCGTATGTTGGAGGCTTTGTCTCTTCTCACGTGCATAATCTACTAAGTGAGTAGATGACCGTAGGGCCAAGAATCGTCAAATTTCGTTGAGAAATGAAAGAGATATTGGTCCACGAAGTAAGGTGTTTGAGCCATGGAAATATGGTGTGGGACAAATCTACCATATCGGTGGGAAAATGAAGAATTGCTCTCTTTATAAGTCTCTAAATTGGCCAAGGGTTTAGGACCCCAAGGGGTATCCCATGTGTTTAAAGGATGGAGGACTTAGATGTGGTTGGGTTCAAGGCTAAGCCCACATGCGCGCCGCCGCCGCCCGCCCGTCCGGTTTCGGGTCGTGGGCTTCTTATGATATTATATTTTTGGACCCCAAACTGTTTAATATTTACAGTTTGGTCCCTGAAATTTCTGGAAAGATGAATTTGGTCCATAAACATCCCTCTTTTATTTGTCATAAACCTGTCATTAACAGCACTCACTAATGGCCATAAACCTGCCATTAACAGTCATGTCTTGGGCAGTTGAGCAGCCTCCCTTATGCTATATATTGATTTTTTTTGGCTCAATTGTGTGATACACAGACACACAAAAAGACAGCAAAAACTAGACTACAATATAATACACAGACAAACAGAAGAGAACAACTGAAATTATGTCCACAAACAGTGAACAGAAAACTCAATACTCTTCCTTCCTTTTCCGTTCTTTAGCAAGTCGTTTCGTATTTGTTTTCTTCGTCAGAATCAGCCTATTTGCTTTGTAGTGTTGATATTAGGTGTTGTTTTATCTTGGAAGACTATTGCCCGTTAACGTAAAAGCATATATAAGGGGCAATCTTGTCTTAAAGACAGAGAGTCATCTCTCGACTCAACACACAGTTGTAACAATCCAGATTTAGTGTTTCTTGATTTCAGGTTATCAAGATTCAAGACTCAACAAGCTTGCGGCAGTTCTGAATAGTGGCCTATTTGTTTATCCTTTCGAACACTTGTAATATTTATTTACTTCCCGTACTGCTTTACATATCCAACAGTATTCATTGCTAAATTATTTATATCTAACTGAATTTTATCATAATCCGTCAAATATGATGAATTTGATGTTGAATCTTGGTATATTTGGAATGTTTTTACCCTTTAAAATAAAATTATTTCATCAATATTGTTGTATAAATACATAAATCATGAAATTTATCTTGAAATTTAAAATTTTCTTTCTAGAATTTGAATTTGACACCTTTGGTTATGGAGGAAAGGATTTTGTCAATCATACAACGATCCTTAATGGTTGATAGGACCTACTTTATCGAGACGACAAAACAAATTGAGATAATGAATACTCAATAACTGATAAAAGAATCAAATTTGAAAGATTTAACTTTCTCTAAATCGCATAAGCTTCAATTATGTTATTACTCAAATTACAATTTTATTTTAGATAAGGAGCAACTTGTCTTATGGTGGCACACCATTTACTTTATTGTTCATAATTTTCACTCATTCTATGCTTCTTTGGTCAAGTTCTACTCAAGTATTGTTAGTTCTCTTAAAACAAGACATTAACATTTATATGATGAAGAAGATAACTTATTAACATTTTTTTTCACTAGAGGCAAAAGCGTATAGGAGTTTGGATCAGAATCAATGGTTGAGAGTTAAGCGATTATAATAAAATATTAAACTTAATATGGAAAATTAAAAGAGGATCTGAGAAGAGAATCCAAAACTAGAGTTTTTCCAAGTTAAAGCAGCAATCTACTATGAATAATAAATGTATGTAGCATGTGCTTACCATGGTCTAACTCAAAATTTTGCTCACTTAGTGATAGATTTATAGTTGAAGTCGAAGTCCTACATAATAATTTATTTAAATTGTAAAATAATAATAGTATCCAATTCAAATTCGTTTGCCTTGGAAGGAAAATATGTTGGAAATTAGCTTTTGGCGGGAGTTGCGACCGACCAACTTTAACGGCTTAAACACTAGTGTTACGTATGTTGGAGAATCCGGTTCTTCACACATGCATGATGTACTAAGGCACGATAAATGTTAGTAGGGCCAAGAATCGCCAAAATTTCATTGAGAAATGAAAGAGATATTAGTTCACGGGCAGGTGTTTGAAGCATGGAAAGTGTGGTGTTGTGTTCAATTCCTGTAGAGGAAGAAAGAATTGTTGTGTATATAAGACTAAAAATTGGTTTAGGGGTTTGGGACTCCCAGGGTATCCCATGTGTTTAAGGAGGAGTGACCTAGATGTGCTTGGAGGAAAGACCACACGCTACGCCGCCGCCGCCTCGTCCGGCCACGCCACGGACCACTGCCTTCGATATTATCTTTTGGGCAAAAACTTTGTCGAAGTACGCTGATCTCGTGAAGTTTCGTATACGCTTTGGACCGTAATTCTTTCAGATGTACAGCTTGGTCCCCTCAAGTTTTGGCCGACCATTACTCCTCCTATAATGGCCAAATCCGTTGGTCTTTTCACCATTTATTTTGGTGACTTTACTACCATAATGGCCATTATTTGGCCAATAATGGTCATGTTATGGAGGCGCTTAAGCGACCCTCCTCACCTATATCACCACCCCCTACACCATTGTTCAGAAAATATACTTGATATATACACGAAAATACACACGCAAAACAGTTTTCTTCCTACATCTTCCTTGCATCATTTCTTGCTCAATATTCTTCAAGGTAGCTCTTGAGTTTCCTTTGCTCAAGTGTTCCATTGTTGTTTTATCTTGGGAGACGAATTGTCCAGACGTATAAAGGATAAGCATACGGGCAATATTGTCTTAAGGACAGTAGTGCCACACTGACTCGCCAAAGCAAACAAAGCAAGTTTTTAGCTTTTTCGGTTTCTTAGTTCATCTTTGTAATTTTCAGATTTCTAGTTGAATTGTAATTTCAATTCTTACTTTAGCAAGCATTGTAATTCTGCATCGCAACCTTTGTAATATCCCCAACAACTTAAGACAATATTTTGCTTACGTAATCGGCATAACATGGCCGAAATATGACCGATGTCGCTTTATCGCTGCCGTCTCTCGAGGCAACGCTGCCGCTTTCCCCATCCGCCACCATCTTTGGCCAAGGCGAACCCCGCCGCTCACCATCAGCTGTTGTCGCATCGCTCAAGGCGTGAACACCGCCGCTTCCCGACCGCTGGAGTTCCCCTCTTCTTCACACCACCATGACGCTCGAAAAGTTCAAGGGATCGGATAATGTAAAAGATAGCACAAGAAAGATGTTGTTCTACTTAATTATGGGGCATGGCGGGTTCCTTCTGAGGAAAGATCCTCCACAAGTCCGGAGATGAAATGTACTATTCGTCTTTGAAAGCGGTGAAGGGTTGGTATCCATGCCGTTAACTACATGAAGATGGTTCGTGATGCGTGGAATCATAGTGATTTCATGTGCAAGAACTATATCGAATCGCTTAAGTACTCTCTACACGGTATATTCACTGGGCACCGCCAAAGAGCCGTTGGAAAATCGCAAAGAAGTACAACGCACAAGACGGGTACTAAGAAGTTCATCGCTGAAAATTTCTAAAATTCCAAATGGTGAACAAGAAACAGTTGATGTCCCAAGTCCAGAATTCCAAATGATTTTACATCACTGGATTTGGAAGGACTAAAGCCAAACGCAGCGCTTTTGTCGTATCATCGATTGAAAAGTTACCTCCTTCATGGAATGCGTTTATGAGTTACTTGAAACTCAAGACAAAGGAGATGACCTTTGAAGAGCTTATTATCAAACTGCAAATCCAGGAAGATAATAAGAAGACCTTGCCAAAGGGTAGACAACATGCTGAGGCAAAGGCGACCGTTTGAGGCCAAAGGGAACTCAAGCAAGCAGTCGAAGTTCCAGAAAGACGGCAAAGCCCTGCAGGCAGAGATGTGAGGTAATTGTCATCACCGCTGGGGAAACCTGGTCATAGGATCAAGGAATACCGCAAGCTCAAGACTGAGCAAATGTGCCAAAGCCAAGTCAAAGGCAAGGCTCAAGCAAACGCCGCCAGGACACGCTCCTGGATGGCATGATCAAGAATTTCTCGTAGCGGTGCTAGAAGCCAACTTGGTGGAAAATCCACGTGCGGTGGGTGGACACAAAGGTGCTACTAGGCACATCTGTTCCAACAAAGATGCCTTCTCCGCATTACGCTCACACAAGAAGTTTGTTCTGCCGGCAACAACGCTTCTTCCGACGTGACGTGGGGTTGAGAAGGTGGTCCCTGAAGATGACTTCCCAATGAACTTACTCAAGGAAGTGATGCACGTCCCAGTAGATTAGAAGAAATTTAATTTCTGGACCTTTATTGTTAATCTTTGGTTTTAGGCTAGTATTTGAATCCAATAAGCTTTGTACTTTCACTACAAATGGCACATTTGTAGGGATGGCTCTGCTGTGAAGGCCTCTTCAAAGTGAATGCCATGGTATAATCAGATACAATAAATAAAGTTGAACCTTCTTTCTTATTTGCTCGAGTCTTCTAATTTATGGCATCATAGATTAGGACACGTAAACTACAAGTCTATTCAAAGGTTTGGTAAAGATGGAGTTGTTGCCTTCTATCGACGTAAACCCTCAACATAAATGTGAGGAGAGGCAAAACTTACTAAGCTTCCTTTTCGATCCGTCGAAAGGAATATCGCTCTCTAGAACTTATTCACATAGATATATGTGATTTGAAGTTTGCACAAACTAGAGGGGGAACAAGTACTTCTGTGACATTTATAGATGATAGCACAAGGTATTGTTACCTTTACTTGTTGAAAGTAAGGATGAAGCCTTTGAAGCGTTCGACGTTACAAGCAGCGTAAGTTGAGAATCAACTTAGCCTACTTAATTAAATCCATTCTTAGCGATAGAGGGGAGAATATGTAGCGCTTTGAGGAATAATGTGCCCAAGAAGGCATTATTCATCAAACGACGCTCCATACTCACCTCAATCAAATCTGTGGCGGAACGTAAGAACCACACATTAAAGAAAATGATGAATGCCTTGCTTATCAATTAGGTCTTCCCCCAAAACACGCTGGGGAGAAGCCGCCTCTACCGCTAATACGATTCTTACCGTAGTCCCACATAAGGGTAAGGACAAAACCCCAGTATGAATTATGGAAGGGAAAGAAACCCACCTACAAATATTTTAAGGTGTGGCGGTTGTTCCGGCAAAGGTTGAAGTACCAAGCCAAAGCGGTCAAGATCGGGGCCTAAGACGTAGATTGCATATTCATCGGATATGCAAATAACAAGAGTGCTTATCGCTCTTAGTGCATAAGTCGGATATTCCGATATCCACCAGGGTACAATAATGGGAATCAAGGAATGCACTATTTTTGAAAGTACCTCTTCCTAGAAAGGAAAAAGACATAACCTCTCTCAAACGAAGTTATGCACAAAGCTTCTCGAACCGGAGTCCTCGACCGCCCGGATCCAACGGTTCGGATCTAGCGAATCTCGAGGTGGTCAACATCCAAATCTAGTGTTCCAGATTCTCGTAACTTGGAGACTCAGAGAATGGATCTAAGTATAAAGGGCCGTGAAGGATAAATCCTTCAGCCTCGACTTTGTAGCTTATATGGTTAATGATGAACCAAGGACAATTGCTGGCGTTGTCAACTCCGTAAGCACCGCCTCGGAAAGAAGCTATTGAGAGTGAAATAAGCTCATTCGTGATAACCATACTGGGAGTTGGTTGATCTTCCTCCGGGAAATAAACCGTCAGTGTAAGGATACTCAAACCGAAATACAAAGCACGGGTTCATAGACAAGTACAAAGCCAGGTTGGTAGTCAAGGGCTATCGGCAAACGTATGCTTTGACTACTTTTGACACATACTCTCCGGTATCCCTGATGACATCCATACTGGTGTTTATTGCGATCGCGACTTGCGTGACCTTGAGATACACCAGATGGAAGTTAAGACAAATTTTCCTAAACGGTGATTTGGAAGAAGAAATTTATACGGACCAACCCGAGGGGTACGTGGTTCAAGGGCAAGAGAAGAAAGTCCGCCGACTTATCAAATCTCTGTATCGCTGAAACAAGTCTCAAACAATGGCACGAAAAATTTGATAAGACCCTTACTATCGGGCGGGTTCGCCATTAACGAGTGTGATAAATGTGTTTACAGTAAGGTAACTTCGACTCGCTTTGTTATGATATTCAGATGTAGACTACATGTTAATCACATGAAGCGTTTTAGGGTAATCCTAGAGACTAAGAACATGTTGAAACAATGCTTCGACATGAAGGATAGCGGTATCAGATGTCATCTTAGGGATTAAAATCTCTAAGACGATGGACGGGCTGGTCTTATCTCGCCTCACTACATCGAGGATGTTTTGAGAAAGTTTGAGATGTTAGGCGCTTCACCGATAAAGTCACCAATGGATACAAATCAAAGCATGATAAAAATCTTGGTACTGCAGATACCAGAGCGATATGCACAGGTGATCGTAGTTTGATGTATATAACAACCGCCCGACCCGATATTGCTTACGCACCAATAAGTTGGCTAGGTTCACTGCATGAATCCGAAAGTGATAATCCTTTGGAAGGCGTTGAATCGCATTACTGATACCAAATACACGCTAAATTACGGGTTACACTATTCGAGATATCCAAACAGCACTAGAGTGCGGTTGATGCAACCGGATATCCGATATAGAGAATACCAAGTCTACCAAATGGTATGTATTTACAATTGTGGTGGGTGTGTCTTGGAAATCCTCTAAGCAACCTGCATCGCCCGATCCACAATGGAATCGAGTTTATCGATTTGACAAAGCAGAGAAGAAGCCGAGTGGCTTCATGACTTCTAGAGGATGTCAGTGTTGGAACAAACCCGCACTCTTCGGTAATGATCCACTGCGGCGATCCGCCTGGCTCTAGGAAGGGCACGGAATACTATGTACAACAAAGAAGTCTCGTCATATTCGACTGAGGCATAAGACCGTTAGGCAATCGATCACCACGGTATAATATCCATTGATTACATCAAGTCAAAGGATAATATAGCGCACTCCATTGACAAAGTGGCTTACCCAAGGATCGATGGCTTTGCTGTCTAGGGGAACGGGCTTAAAACCCAAAATATAAGGACTAATACAGAATCCCAACCTTACTAACTGGAGAGATCCCAGAATTTGGTTCAATGGAAAACTAAGTTGTAAAGGTTCGCTTGATAGCTTCGGTGGAAAGTATGAGCACTTGGATAGTGGTTTCAGAAAGAAACCCCAAATCCACAATGCTCCCGCGATAGACCTTAAGTGCTATCTGGCTACAGGGTAAAGGTTAAGTTTTCAAAACCTATAATGCTCCTCAACTGATTGAGGTTAGGTTTTGGGGAAACTTTTAATGGTTCCTAACACTTGTGAAGTGGGGTATAGCAGGATACCCTGTAGGAGACCACCTATTTAAATGCGAGGACTCGCCGCTCAAAATGAACGCACTTAAGAATCCAAGACGTTGTCCGCGGCCAAAACGGACAAAACATTACGAAGAAGAGTAAGGGAATTTGTTGTGCGGGTACCATTGACTTGGCTTACACTTAAACATCGACGGTTTAAGACATCACGCTTCACCGCTGCGATGAAAGTAAGTCCGATGGTATTCAACTATGGAAGGTTCAAAGTCGATGCTACCTCTCCTTATGCAACATCCGGCCGAAATATTGCTTTGGAAATGAAAAGACACCATGTGAGTGCGCCAAAATCTCTTTCAAGAGGAGATTGTTGGAAATTAGCCTTTGGCGGGAGTTACATCGACCAACTTTAACGGCTTAAACACTAGTGTTACGTGATGTTGGAGAATCAGGTTTTCACACACATGCATGATGTACTAAGCACGATAACCGTAGGGCCAAGAATCGTCAAATTTCATTGAGAAATGAAAGAGATATCGTTCACGAGTTAGGTGTTTGAAGCATGGAAAGTGTGGTGTTGTGTTCAATTCTCCTCACCTGGCAGAAGAAAGAATTGTCGTGTATATAAGACTAAATTGGTTTGGGTCTGGGACCCCAAGGGGTATCCCATGTACGGTTTAAAGGGGGAGGACCTAGATGTGCTTCGTTCGAGGAAAGACCACTCGCCGCCACGCCGCTCGTCCGGCCCGGATTCAGATTCGGTTCTGCCGGGTTCTCGGTTCTCAGGTTCACGGTCACTGTCGTGTGGGATGCTGGCCTTCGATATTATCTTTGGGCCGTGAAAACTTTGTCGTACGCTTTGGACCAGAATTCTTTCAGATGTACAGTTTGGTCCCTGAAGTTTTGGCTGAATTACTCCTCCTATAATGGCCAAATCCGTTGGTCTTTTCACCATTTATTTTGGTGACTTTACTACCTCCATAATGGCCATTATTTGGCCAATAATGGTTGTTATGGAGGCAGTTAAACAGCCCTCCCTCACCTATTGCTGTTTTATCTTGGGAGACGAATTGTCCAGGACGTATAAAGGATACATACGGGGCAATATTGTCTTAAGGACAGAGTGCCACACTCGACTCAGCAAGCAAACAAAGCAGCTTTTCAGTTTTTCAGTTTCTAGTTCATCTTTGTAATTTTCAGATTTCTAATTGAATTGTAATTTCAATTCTTACTTTAGCAGTTACTTGTAATTCCCGTTTACTGCAACCTTTGTAATATCCCAACAAAATACCCACTCTACTTTAACATATTACTTATGAATGAGTACAAATTAAATAGTATGTGCATGAGTCCAAATTAAATATTAATTAATCAAAGGTTTCCTTGTTAAAAAGGTCAAGTCTTAAATACAAATATAATTTTAGTTGATTTTAAAATCCTAATTATTGAGAAAAGTTCTGAATATTACGATTATGTCTAGTGCCAAACAATGTTTATACTTAAATAATATAATCTTAAAGGGTAAAAAGTCGATCAACATTTCAAAGATATTTTGGTCGATGTTAAAATGCTAAATGGTGAACGACTAATTATAACCTCGAGATATTGATTGACTTTTATAACCTTCAAAAATTAAATTGTATCACAAAAATTTTCTCTTATTGTTAAAATGGTATTCCCTCTGTCCCAATTTATATGAGGGTGGATCGGTTTGAGAAGTCAAATAACTTTTTCTTTGACTCAAATTCAAACATAGATTTTTTGAGTATTTTATAATAAAATTTACTTTTTTGAAAACTACATAAAAAGTATTATAAGTCTGCATAATTAATAATTCACAATATATAAAAAGAGTTGGAGAAAATCGTAATCAAAGAAAAAGTAGTTGGACTCTCCAAACTGGTCCACCCTCATATAAATTGTGGCGGATGGAGTAATATTTAAGACTTTAACTATTAGTTTATTGACTTTTGGGCCAAGGACTGTAAGCAGATTGAGTAAAGAATGAATGAAATTTTAATTACTATTTCCGTAGAATTAAAAAGTGGTCTCAGCTCAGGAAGGGTCATTTGTGCAAATGGCTCTCACTAGGTACCTGCCATCTTAATTACTATTTTCCCGTTCCAATTTAGGTAATGTACTTTATTGGATATTAAATTTTTAAAAAAAATATTTAAATTAGTGTCTAAAATAAATTACAAATATTTAAATAGATTCCCGTTTTTAATAGCATACTTCAACTTTGATGGATTCCATGTCATATAGTCGCTATCAAATTAAGTACACTCACCACTCAACGGTACCAAGAAGGGCTTACTTCCGGTATCAGCAATCTATTTAAGTGCCATATTATAGCATTTAGCGTGTTAATTTAGAGGTATATTTTCTTAGCACATAGTTAACAATTAACCAATTGCACCGTTAACTAGAAAATGTGAAGTCTTACTTTACCGAACTATAGGATTTCTTTTGTATTAGGATTTCACATTATATATATTGTATTAATGAGAAATGCTCCCCAAGGAAGATTAATACATTCTAACATGATATCAGAAGTCAAAATCTAAACCCTACTCTCTTTCCTCCACCGTCGCAGTACCTCGGTTTCGGCGTTCTATTTTTTTCTTCCGAAAAGCAGAAACCGACTCTCTACCCGAGACCCGTGTCCCCTACCCTTTCTTCCGAAAAGCAGAAACACAGTTGTCACGCTGCCCAGACCTGTGACCTCTGTCTGCTGACTGTTGTTCGCCTGACTTGGTCACAGAAAGCAATAATTGCTTTTGTTCTTTTTTTTTCTCTGCCACTCTCTGCATCTTTCTGAAAAGACACAAGTACACATCACATTGTGTCTACCTTCTTTTTCCCTTTATCCGATAGCATAATTTTGTCTACCTCTTTCTTCACCAAAACTAATACACTATAATGACTTCTCCCATAATCTCAGGCACTCAATCTCCGGTTCAATTTCTGGTCTCCAAACAAACTGATCCAGCACCACCGACGGGCAACATAAATCAAGCCCAAGTTCCTCGAGCCCATTAGTCCGTTCTTGGCCATTCACAATCAGTTTTGGGTCAGGCTTTTGGCACTTTGACTCCTCGGCAGCTCGATAATGCGTGGTACATGGATACGGGCGCCACGTCTTACCTCACCAATAATTCTGATAATCTTCCTCAATTGCAAAATTTAAATACTCCACAATCTATTATGGTCAATAATGATTATCGCATTCCAATTCAAGAAGTTGGCCACACCCTTACCCAGCACCGCATCCCCACTTCTCTCTTAAAACGTCTTTTATGCCCCAAACATCATCAAAAACCTAATCTCTATTAGAAAATTTTCCACAGATAATTCTGTCTCAATTAATTTTGACCCATTTGGATTTTCTGTAACAGACCTTCGTACCGGAAAACTCCTTACGAGATGAAATAGTGAGGGGGGCTATATCCTTTTCCACCCACATCCGCTGCTAGTTTCACTCCTCCCACCATTTTAACAACAATATCTCCCTCAACGTGGCATAGTAGACTTGGTCATCCGGGTTCTCACATTTTTTATTCCCTTAGAAACCACAATTTAATCCAATGTAACAAAGAAAATATTTCTCATAGTTGCTCCTCTTGTCAGTTAGGGAAACACGTTAGACTACCATTTACGATTTCTATGAATACTACTTTCTTTCCCTTTGATATCATTCACGTTGATTTATGGACATATCCCATAACTAGCAATTTAGGCCACAAATATTATTTAGTATTTTTGGATGATTTCTCTCACTTTCTTTGGGTCTATCCACTCAAACTCAAATCTCAAGTGTTATCCAAATTTATTGAGTTTCGTACACTGGTTAAAACGTAATTTGAAAAAGACATAAAATCGTTTCAATGCGATAATGGTCGTGAGTTTAATAACTCCCTCTATCATAAAGTTTGTGCGGCTAATGGCATGATCTTCCATTTCTCATGCTCCCATACCTCTCCTCAAAATGAAAAAGCCAAAAGAATTCTCTGAACCATTAATAATATGATTCGTACTCTCCTTTTTCATGCGTCTTTCCCCTAACTTTTTGGGTATATGCACTAAAAATGGTAGAACACATTCTCAACATTCTACCTACCCGTGCAATTCAAAACAGAACACCCACGGAAATTCTGTATCGTCGGATCCCTACCTATGACCATCTTAGAATTTTTTATTGTATGTGTTACCCTAATCTGACATCCATGGCCCCCCACAAATTGGCATCCAGATCTACTTTGTGTGCTTTCCTAGGCTTCCCATCGAACCATAGGGGATACATGTGCTATGAACTATCCACTGACAAAATCATAATCTCACGCCATGTCACTTTTGTCGAGTATGTTTTCCCTTTTGACAACATTGAAAAATTCTGAGTCACTGATTACAAATTTCTTGATGATTCGGATACATCACCGCTTGTTCACCAAGATCTCCGACATGATACCACTGTTCCGGCAGCAGTCAGCAATCTGTCACCACCACCACCCGTGACTGCCATTACCGGCGGTCTGTCATCGGCCACCACATCCGCCCCGTCTCTGCCACCCACTGCTACCAACCCAGCAAGCATTCTGGCGCCTATGCCACCAGCTCACCGCCGACTGCCACCACTACCTGCAGTTGGTCCCCCGTCTCATAAAATACATCGTTTTGTACCTTTCCTGTATCATGTCATCTCCGCAGTATCACCACCATACCGCAATCATTACAACCACCAGCGACCACTCATCTAACCCCAGTACCGGACCCCTCCCACCTACTACACCATACCCCACTTCATCGTCCATAGCTAGCCTCGATATATCGATACCGGTGACCAAACCCAACCTAGAAACTACACTCGACCTTAACCCACCCAGATCGATAACCACACCACCAATCGTCACTGTACCGATTAACCAGACTGCCTCCCCACCCGACACAATATTCCGACCCTTTGATCTGAAACAACCACGAGTTCGACCACCAAAGGTGCACCAGATCCGACACCCAACACCCTTACCCAGCCAGCACCCTCACACCGTATGGAAACCCATTCCCGACACGGGATTTTCAAACCCAAAGTTCACTTTAACCTATCTACCCAAATCATAGCCTCAATTTCTAAAAACCCAAAATTATCCTAAACAAGACCATAATTGGAATAAGGCCATGTGTGAGGAATTTAATACTTTGACAAAATATCATACTTGAGATTTAGTTCCTAGACTGGAGGGGGTGAATGTGAACCGATACATGTGGCTTTTTCGTTACAAATTAGAGACAGTAGTGACCTAGAAAGATATAAAGCGAGACTTGTGGCTAATGGTACTAATCAGCAGAAGGGTATTGACTGTGGTGAGACATTTAATCCGGTTATTAAATCAGCTACCATTCGCACCGTTCTGAGTATTGTTATGGGTAAGCATTGGCCCACTCATCAGTTTGATGTGAAAAATACATTTTTACATGGGGACTTGAAAGAAACTATTTACATGCACCAACCGTTTGGTTTTGTCCATCCAACAGCCCCTCAGTATGTATGTCATCTCTGTAAGTCACTTTATAGTCTAAAAAAGGCCCCTAAAGCATGGTATGATCATTTTGCACAGTATCTTATGCAAATTGGATTTCTATGTAGCAAGTGCGATAATTCTCTCTTCATCTTTCATCGAGGTAATACCATCGCTTATTTATTATTATATGTGGATGACATTGTGCTTAATGCCTCATCTGATCTGTTGAAAAATGAGATAATTGCATTGCTCAAAGCCGGATTTGCCATGACCGACTTGGGAAAGCTGAGTTATTTTTTGGGGATATCAGTGACTAGATCTGCAGACTCTATGTTTCTATATCAACGTAAGTATGCAGAAGAGATAGTACACATGGCTAAAATGGCAAACTGCAAGATTATGTCCACTCCAGTTGACACTAAATCAAAGCTTAGTGTTGTTGATGGTAATCTGGTGTCTGATCCCACACTTTACAGGAGTCTTGCAGGTGCACTACAGTATCTCACATTCACCAGGCCTGATATTGCTTATGATGTTCAGCAAGTGTGTCTGTTCATGCATGCCCCAAGGAGCCTCATTTTATTGCCCTTAAGTGTATCATCAGATACATTAAGGGCACACTTGATCATGGATTACATTTATAGCCCTCTGCACCTACCAGGTTACTATCATATACGGATGGAGATTGGGCAGGTTGTCCGGACATGCGACGCTCTACCTCCGACTATTGTGTATTCTTAGGGGATAATCTAGTTTCATGGTCTGCCAAGAGACAGGCCACACTATCCCGTTCGAGTGTAGAAGTAGAGTACAGATGCGTTGCAAATGTTGTTGTTGAGATCTGTTGGCTCCGGCACCTACTTTTGGAGCTTCAGTGTCCTTTGCATAAGGCGTCTATAGTCTATTGTGATAACATATCTGCTGTTTATTTATCTCACAATCTGGTTCAGCATCAGCGAATCAAACACATTGAGATGGATATACACTTTGTTTGTGAGAAGGTTGCTATCGGACATGTCAAGGTATTGCATGTGCCCTCTTCATATCAGTATGTGGATATATTCACTAAAGGACTACCTAGACAGCTATTCCTCGATTTCAGATCTAGTCTAAGCGTCAGGTCGTCTCCCGCTCCGACTGAAGGGGTGTATTAGTGAATATTAGTAGAATATATTTTGTGTTGTATAATGGTAATTATAGGATTCCTTTTGTATTATGATTCCACATTGTACACAATATATATTGTATTAATGAGAAATGCTCACGAACTACAAAGAACAAATTTATATGTACAAGGAATGTCCTACATTGAACTCAGAAAAAAAATTACTACTAAAATATAGATAGAAACAATTAACATCTTCCAAAATTCAAAATTTTCTTTTTGAGTACCCCTTAAATTTGTATTCAAAATTCAATGGTCATTTCCGTGTGATAAACTTCAATTCCCCCCCCCCCCCCCCCCGGCCCAAAGACAAATTCTCAAAACCTTATTAATTACTTGCACTTGTTCATGCACATATATACATGCACTATATATATCCCCGTGTAGAACTTTATATATACTTCGAGTTAAAATAAAACATAAACCCTAGAAGAATTTCAAGAAAAGCTTCCCAATGGCTTATTCTACCAATTCTAAAACCCTTCATTATTCCTCATGGAAATTCATGTACTTGATTATTTTGCTATCTCTTGTTCTTGACTTTGGTGCTACAGAGGGATCAAGGGCAACGACAACGATGAAGAATTCGAAACAGGAAGCTTCTAAAATATTCTCAGAACCTTCAACAAACTATGGTGAGAAGAAAGAGTTTATAAAGAGTAATTGGTTAAGTATGCTACCAAAGGGGGATCCTATTCCTCCTTCTGCACCATCAAAAAGGCACAATTATTATACGGACCCTTATCCTTAAAAGTGAAATGCATTACAAGAACCATATTATTATATTGTGATTTGGATGATATTTTATATGATAATATTAATTATTATGGATTGATTGAAGAGCGTATGTGATTTATAGTCATTGAACAAATTAGGAAGCTCATCCATTTCTGATACTTGCATTTGTGTTGAGTTTACATGCATATGAACTTCAAATTAATATGAAAAAACAACACTGTTTAGTAGTTTGTTTCCCCTCTAATATTTTTCAAATGTAATGGATTTGTTGTGACACTCCGCCTCATTAGTATATGGATTTTTGCTATAAAATGCGTAACATTTAAAATGCCAAACAGATGTACTATTTAAAGTTTCGAAGGAAAAAATTAATCATCGGGTGTAAATACCAAACATTTTAAATATTTCATAAACTAAAAATGAATTGGTGGCCATGCTCATGAGATCCCAATTTTCGCCATTAAACCGAAGGTTGACTGGTAAATTACAGAGTTAAATAGTAAATCAAAGGAATATAATGAATTGGTGGCCATGCTCATGAGATCCCAATTTTCGCCATTAAACCGAAGGTTGACTGATAAATTACAAAGTTAAATAGTAAATCAAAGGGATATTGAGTAGTAGGGATGGCAATAGGGCGGGTTAGGGTAGGTTAAGCCTTGACACGTCATGTCCTATCCCGTTTAGCATCTTTCAAAAAGTCTTTCTGCCCCACCTTGTGCTGTTTATGTTATCTTTCATTTCTCCTCTTTAATTTATTTTTCATTTTGAAGCATGGATTTTTTAAACTTCTTTTGATTATTTTTTTAAAATTGGATGAACAATGAATTCCTGAAATTGGATCTTTTTTCTTTTCGTTAGGATTTCAAAATATAATTAGTAATCAATTCCTGCAAAGATTATTGTGAAAAAAAAAAGTTATCGTGATAGTAATGTTGCACTAGTATTTGTGAACTGCAAAGATTGACTTTCACAAGTTCTTTAGTAAAACAAAGTTCCAACTAGTTTTAAAAAGTCTGGATGAATCATATTTTCCAATTAAAACCTGTGAACAAGAATACATCTTTAACAACCTTTTTATTATTATTTTCGGTTGCCTGGATCTTCAACAACCAGTTGCCATAAAGTACAGAGAAGATGATAGTGCCGAACTGCATAAAAATAGCTGGACAAACTATTATCAAAACTACACAAAAGTTGTCCAAATTTCAACAACCAAACAATGAAAAAAAATAAATATTCCCCTGCCCCGCCCTGTTAGATAAATACTATTTTCTATCTAATATCACAAAAATTAAAAAAAAATTATTTTCATTAATCTCCTTCAAAATTTTCATTCAATCTGGTCAAATATGTTGTTGCCAACATCTCCTTTTTATTCAATTTGATCAAATAATGAATGATTCTTATTATCAATAGCCTTTAAAGCTTTTTTATTCCTCTTAAAGATTTTAAACATTGGCAGCTAACAAATGATTGACATCAGCATTTATCTTCCTATAAATATGAACTTGTGTGTTCATTTTTTTTTAAACGAAAGCTTTATTGATCCCCGAACAAACTATTACATTCTATCAGTTTATTCTATGAAGCTATGGCTGGCCAGTGGACCGGGCTCAGGACCGTCGGGCCGGATTTGGCGGGATCGGGTCGGGTCGGGTCGGGCGGGATCGGGATTTGTCGAAGTCCCGCCCCGATCCCGATCCCGATCCCGGGCGGTTTTTTTTTTTTTACTTAATTTAAAAAATAACATATATATAAAAAACTCAATAATTAAACAAGACAAGATAGTGTAATAAAAATATCTCAAGGCTGTTGTTGTGCCTCGCATATTATTTAATAGACATATTTTTTTTTGTAATACAAATACAATTGTCAAAATTGCAACTTTGTGGTGGTGTTCAAAAGTTGCAAATTACATAGTAAAATTGCAATTAAAAAAATTACATTCTAAAAAAAACATGTTCTAGTTTCTTGATAATTTCCTGTGGTTCTTCGGTTGAAATTGGTATTTGTTGATCAAATTGCTCCACGTCGCTTCCACCACCTTCGGATAAGACTTCGTTGTAGTTTTCGTCTTCTTCTTCGTTGATCTCCGGTTGACCGCACCTTCTCCGCTCCGCTCGTATCCAATCTCTGAATAATACTACAATCTCCAAGTTGTCTCCGGCTATTGAGTGTCTGTGCTTTCCTATTTGATATCTGTCAGCAGAAAAAGTTCTTTCAGACGCCGTTGATGATGCTTGAATGTTCAAAACATCTCGGGCCATCATGGAAAGTGTCGAAAATGTCTTCTCATTCTCCATCCAGTATTTCAGCAAGTCTTCATGTCCTTCTTCATTGAGAATTGTTTGGTACGGTACAGAACCCTGCAAAACAAAAATATCAAACTCGCTAATTTCGTTAGTAGCGGTACGACTGCACATTCTATTTCTGAGGCTTTCAATACTAGCCACAGAAACAGCATGTCTTTTGTGAGGTTGTGTTGAAGAAGAAGAAGAAGATGGTATGGAAGTTGGTAGGTTACTAGCACTTTCTTGTTGGTAAAACCTATATACTTTTTTGCATTCGTCTTCTACGCTAAACAACACTTCTTCTTTAGTTTGTTCAATAGGTGGTGGGTGATTTGAATTTTTGGGACTTGGAGGTGGTAGTACTTCTATACAATTGTAAATAGTTTCAATAAGTGATTTAGTACCGTCTATTTTAATAGTCGGATTTAATACAACACCAATAATATAAATAGTGGGAATAGGAATAACGGCCGTTGTGCAAAGGTTATTTTTGCAAAAGGAGGGGTTTCGGGCGGGACTGGTGGGCCTGGGGCGGGCCGGGACGGTCGGGACGAGACCATGTCTCATCCCAGTTCGAGTCCCGATACTATTTTTTTTAAAAAGGTCGGGTTTGGGGCGGGCCCTGGCCGACCCGGCCCACTGGCCAGCCTTATATGAAGCTAAGGCATTCTCCTCTAGTCTCCTATGTACATCACCAAAACAAGTAAAATAATCACTGTATATCTAGTCTCCTGCTATTTTGGGTATAAGCTGTCTATCCATTTCCTACCTGCTTTACTCTCTTTGCTTTTCTTCATATGCTTGTCTCTTACATACACTTTCTGTTGTATCTGCTCACAAATCAGTCTAGGTATAGTAACTTTCTTATGCCACACAGCTTCATTTTTAGCCCTTCATATGTGATATATCAGTGCTGCTAATACTGTTGTAATGAAGTGTATACAATTTCTTGCTTTTCTACTTCTGACCAGTCTCCTCCATATTCCCTGCAGCTCTGAATTCTGAATTCTGAATTCTAATATGCATCCATTGCAACATAGTTTCAAGACACCCCTTGGAGAACACACATTCAAAAAACAGGTGTGCCTGCTTTCTTCCTTATCCCCACACAGTGCACAAAGATCATTATCCACCAACCCAATCTTCTGCAATCTTTATTTTGTTAGCAGCCAGTTGTGTGTTGCTAACCAGCTAATAAAGCAGTGTTTAGGATATTCATTACACTCCATACCCATCTACTTCCAGTTCAAACTTCCATCTCCCCCTTCCTCCATAAATATTCACTATGAATTGTGAATTGTGTATTTTCCATCTGTTTTCAGTCATCCATCCCCAACATATACTTATTTATACCTCTCTTTAATAGTGTATATCTTCCTTCAGTACCAACAGCAATCAATGGGAGCAGAGTACTGCCACCAATCCTGATCCTTTAAGTAGACATAATTCACCCATAAATTATCTGCCTTTTGTGCAATATTTCACACATATTTTGCCACTGCTGCTTCATTCCATATTATGCAATCCCTTATCCCCAGTTCCCCCCCCCCTCCATTCTCCTAGGTCTGAATACAAGATTCCAAGCCACTAGTGGTGCTTTCTTTGACACCTCCTGGCCATTTCATAGAAAATTTCTACACAATGCTATGATCTTCATAACTTCCTTTGATAAAATGAATATTGATGCCCAGTATGCTTGAACATACAGAAGTACTGCGTTTATCAATTGAACTCTGCCTGCATATGACATGTTCCTAGAACTCCAGGCTTTATCTCTTGCCCCCATCTTGGGTTTCTGTGCCAAAACTTGGCGCTGCTCTTCTTCATATTATCACATCAACCCATGTCTCTAGTATTGTAATTCATCCTCATCGAATCTAGATGGACAAAATAGCGGGAACAAGGCACCTCCGCTCTAATATTGTTTCATAATCCAGCTAAACTTGGGACACACGATTGACTTAGTGCTGGAGAACTTTGTCTCACTTTAACTCTGGCATTGGCTCTATTACCACAGGACCCTACCTTCTTATGGTATCAACTTCCAACTTTCCCTTTGTTATTTCTTTTCCTTTTACCATCGGGGAACACTAACATTTCTCGGGTATCGCTCTATCATCATCAAAGCCCTAAAATTGGACTTTTAAACTTGTTATCGGTTGAAGATCCTTTTCTAGTCCTTCTTTTTCCAGGCCTCAATATAGGCTAAACCATTTACATGCTGTTATGATATTCCGCTGGACTTATTCCTTGGAAGGTAATAGGATCAGGTTTCTATATGAGTATCTTCCACTTCATCCCTTACAAGAGGGATATTATTGAGCTCCATATAACACCTCTATCATTGATTTAGTCACATGTTCGGACTCTCGATAGGTCGGCAGGAACAATGATATGCTCTTGTCTTCCCACCATACTCGTGGGATACTCATTTGTTGAAGTTTAACTTCAAAAATCTATTTCTGTTAAGGAGGAGCACGTTTTACTACATTATTTGATTCCACCTTTACTGACTTACTTATTTTCCTTCTAGGAACCGTTACTTTCTTTAAGAGTGCTCATAAGTTTTTATATCATGGCGACCCGTCCGAGAGGGTGCCTTTACTCATTAGTAAGAGAAATGCATCTCAACTTTACACTGAAGATCCTCGTAGTTATACTCCTAATGGGGGCTCACTGTTGTCGATCCTAGATCATGGGCTTAGCTTTTCCATCCGGTCTTTTGGTATAAACAACCTCATCCTCTTGTTTTTTCTGGTTAAGCACATTGCAATACATCGACTAATCTCGACCTTTATTATTCAGGGATTCTTTCTATATCTGGCCTTATGCTCCACTCTGACATTAAATCTTAGTTCTTATTCAATCGTTACCATTTCGGTGAGTTATTCCCATCTGTAGGTGGATTGGACCCACTTTTTTCTCTAAGTAGATATCCATCAGCGATATGCTTTTAATCATTTTATAATCGTATATTCCTGCACAGTTT
The DNA here is from genome assembly GCA_029783415.1 of Anisodus acutangulus. Classification (NCBI taxonomy): domain Eukaryota; kingdom Viridiplantae; phylum Streptophyta; class Magnoliopsida; order Solanales; family Solanaceae; genus Anisodus; species Anisodus acutangulus. Next base: position 23,604,594 of record CM056500.1, on the reverse strand, counting down.
TATATATCTCTAATCTTTTACCGCTTATCCTTCTTATCATTACATTTTCTTTCATTCATTATGAGTATCATCCTTAACCATCAGCTTTTACTTCCCGGCTCCATAGCCCTTCAGCTTGGTCACCTTATATTAACCCCTCATACTCCGTATCCCTTCAGCTTGGTCACCTTATATTAACCCCTCATATTATTACTTCTTGCTTGAAATATTTCTTGAGAATCGTTGTCACTTGCTTGCGACATCAATGCCTCAAATGCTAAGATCATCCCTTGATATAAATATAGCATGGTCTGATGGCTCATCGAGCCATTTAACTCATCTCCTTCTAGATTCTGTGTAGATCCCTTCTCGATGAAACTTGACTTATTCTCTTATTCATAAATTCAGAATACTCCTCTCGAGCCTACGTATGCTTTCATCTCTAATTATTCTTCATGCTTTCCTGGGTGAATCCCTTAAAGTTAGTGGTGTTTGTCGTCGCTTTACCTCTTTTGACTGGGAGGCCATTATCATTCCTTTCATACTATCTCTATCAATACATACATATTGTTGATATTCATGGCATATCCGCAAAATCTGGGTAACGCAACCTTAGCCATCGCAAGACTTCTATTAGTAACCCTTGCATTTGCTTACTAAGTCATCGTGCGGGTCTATATCAGTTCTTTCCCGCCCTTTTCCCATGGGCCAATTATCACGCAGCTGAAATTTCCTTTTGAAGATATCAGGCTGTCATATCGACGTTCATCATAATCTTCAATCCTTCTACGACTCACAACTTGCCTAAAAGTGATACCCCTTAGTAGGGTCATTGAATTATTCGTATAAGTAAGGTGTCACACGTTCATGACTGACACACTTAATTCCAATAACAAAGACATTAACCTTGGGGGCTCATTCCTTGTTAACTTTTAAGGGTCGTCCCTCCTTGCAGTTCATTCTTTTACCGCCTACTCACTTGTGTTACAATCCCGCGATACCTCTTATTATCTTATCTCGAGGGTCTTCGACTCTTGTTCCTTCTTATCAGAAGGGTCGATTCAACCTCAATGTTCTCTGATTTAATGACTAAATCATCTTAACTGCATATCCCATCGATTTTCTGGCTTATTCAAATCTTGTAATAGACACTCGGTCCAATAACACCTTCCCTTTGATGCCCAACCATTACCGCTTTAATTTCTTTCTATCTTTCTTGGCCAGGGCTTGCCATCCTTCTATACTTTATTTCATGACTATTAGTCATTTCATACATCTATTCCAACAGTTCATTTACCTTTGCGTTATTCTCTTGCTACCAATATCACCATTTATCCTCGTCTAGACTCTCATAATATAACTTTCCATGTGTCTAACCTCCTCATTTTCTCTATTTTCTGACAAGAGTCTCACCGAATGAAACATTTACCTCCTCCACGAAGGGCTCCATACCTGGCCCGCTAAATCTTTAAATTCTTTCAGGGTCATACTTGGGTAACAATTTCCAGGTACATTATGTACACATTCTCTAAAGGGGTGTCACTACCTAACCGTACTTATTCTTCAGTATCGTCCATATTGAGGATCCTGCTAAATCCCTACTAAATCCTGAGGTCCCACTTTTTCGAAACTTACGTTCATTAACGTCAATAAATCAATAGCAGAAATAGGTACTTCTCACTACAATTTTATCACCGCTAAATATGGGACATCAAGGCTTTCATTACTCTATCTGAATTCTTATCTCATTACAATCTTCCACATTTCAGACATTTGGTACCTCCACCGCCTTACTCTTTCTATATTTCTAAAGTCGATGCTTCATTGTTTTTTGAACTTACATCACTTCCTTCGTATATAAGGCGGATACAGTTGCTCATACTTTGAAATTTCAATATCATACTCACACCTCTAGTGTATCAATAATCTTGGTCATAATCTTTTGTGGGTTAGCTATGAATATGAGTTAACCAAGGTCTTTTTGGTTATTGTCAGAACTGAAACTGTGTAAAGCATGAATTAGACTGGAATTTTCACAACTCATCTCCACTGCACGATCTATGAGATGAAAGAACAAAAATCATCCATAAATTCCCAACATCCTCGTACTTATAAGTGTGGTGCACAACACACCCATAAACAAGACTCAACTAGACACGGCTTGTAGACTCCCTAGGACTAACCTGCTCTGATACCAAATTTGCCACACATCAAACTGGGGGTGTGACCGGCACCCGGTGCCGCCCTGGCCCGAGCGTACCACTCTAAAACATAACTTGTAAATTGGATAGAAATTGCGGCCGACAGGGCCGTAAATACATGAATATACAAGACATCATCTGGACGTCACAACAACAGGAGAAAAACAACTTCAAACACTATATACAATATGGTACAAGACCAGCAAGTTCGTCGTACGGATCAACTGAATATACCAAACCAAATCTACAAGCCTCTATGGAAATAATAACTATGACATGGTCGGGACAGGGCCCTGACCCACCCATCAACCGTACATGTACCAAACTCAACTCATGACTCTGACTCGGTAGCTTCGGATGAAGTGAAACTCACCACTCGATTCGTAGAACTCGACCAGCTCCTACTACGGAGGTATATCTACAACTCCATATGAATCTGCAGCATGACATGCAGCGCCCCCGACAAACAGGACGTCACTACGAATGAAATGTACCGGTATGTAAAGCATGAATAGCAACATGAAAATATGAGCTATAAAGAAAAGTATAAAAGCAATCTGATACTCTGACAACTTGTATACCCCATTGGGCGAACAATGGAACTCTGAAATTGTATTGAACTCTTGGTATAACAACTTTGGTTTGTAATCTACCCTCAGCTTATAACCTGAGGTGTATTATGTCACTTACCTCAGGTATACTCTGAGGTGTATGTATGGATGCACATATAAGTGCCTAGCACGGTCGACTATAGCACGGCGCGGTGTGTATAATATACATGCAAAACTGCCCACCGGCATAGGTTTTCGGAACTCAAAACCCTTTGACTTTACTTTGGAATGACTCTTGGTCGACTTTGACGATTAACTCTTTAGAACACTCTTTTCCAGAGGCTTATGATATTGTGGACAAGCAACCAACCAACAATGACAATGAGTACAACAATAACAAGGAACAACTCCGATAAGGAATAATGATATATGAATAGAATAGTTCTATGGACATTTCTCTTTTGAAAATGATAAATACTTTGAATTTCATACTTTTGAAATAAGGGGATAGCCTTACATACCTGTGTCGCTTAGTTCCCAACGCCTCACAAACCTTCGAATGCTTTACGAGTGATCATCTACACAATTTAGAGAGTTTGGATCAAAATAAGATCAACAAACTAGGTATCGACTCACTCAGACAATTCAACAAGCACCTAGAAGGCGTACTCTTCTAATTATAGTTTTCATAGTCACCAATAGTTACTAACTTCCCTCCAATATCACATCAATAGCAAAAACAACAATAACTACTACTACAACAACAACAATAATAATAATACATATTTCAACGTCTAGCCATGAGCATATTCAAATTTTACTCAAGAACAATAGTAACTTCTTTATGGAGTTTAGCATGATTTTCTTCTATTCATCTTTACTAACTCAAACAACCAAGCTACAACAAGTTTAAGATCAATAAAGGGTAGAAGCATCTTACCTCCACCAGCCACAAAGTTCTTTAGAACAAGTTTTCTTCCATCTTCAAGACAACTTTCAACTTGTCTAGCCATCAAGTGAGGATTTCCAAGCTTCTTAATGATCATCCATGGAGGATTTCACTTCAATTTGGTATGGGATAGACCCTTGCTGAGATGTATTTCCTTTGATCCAATTGACTTCCAACCTTCTGTATACCTCTGTAATACTCATATAAGTCGTACATGACCCTCGGAAAGGGTCTCGGGTTGCCGAAGCTCAAATCGACTAACCATACATTCGATCGCACGCAGAACCGGGGTGTAACACATAGTTTTTACAGTTAGGACAGAGTACATGTTTCCACTCATAATGCACCTTCTCTTCCACCGCATGCCCATCATCATTCTCAAACTCTACCCTATTTGGATAGCTTTGGTGTAGTGTAACTTCCACCAAAACTCTTTCATAGGTTAGTCTTTCCTTCATAGTAGTTGAACTGTCAGTTCTTAGTGGTTTACCCACCAGGCCTGCAATTTTGACAATGTTTTTGCACCCAAATATTTGAGATCCAGCCCTATTAGCCTAATCCACAATGAAATCTTTGTTATTAATCTGTATTCTAAAAAATCAGTAAACAATAAACACTGAAAATAAACAGAATCAGTGTTGAAAAAATAAGAATAATTTTTAGAATATAATCGAGCCCACTTAGTTCAAAGTGTGTCCTTAAGGAAATTATTCCCCTCACAAGACTCGAGGTTGATGGAATATCCTCCGAGGATAGAACGATTATCTTACGAGAATAGTAGTACTCAAACTACGGTAGCGGCGAACCACTCAACAGTAGTATATCACACGAGAATTTATTAGTGCGAGAAGAAGAAGAAGATTTTGTAGTTGAGAAAATTAGTAAGTAAAATTACGAAGAATCAAATGAATTTATAGCCATGGAAATCTTGTTTACGAAGGTTTGAAACTCTTACGAGCAGTCACTAAAAGCGGTGGGAAATTTAAATGTGGGAAAGAAACCGAGATCAGCGGGTCGAAGCGGATCAGTAGTCGTGGTCAGGGTCACTAACGGGTAGGATTGGATAAGTTAATTAATTTAATTAAATAATAATTAATTATATAATTAAAAATTAAAGAAAATTTGGTCCAAAAAGATTATCAATCAATCAGATCATTTGACCAAATCCGAATCCGAATCCGAATCCGGCCGGCCGGTGAGCCGAGCCGAGAAGCCGGCCGAAGCGAGCGAGCGACGACGGCGCGAGGGGTCCTTGCCCCCTCAACCCTTTTCCTGACAAGAATGAGTAATTCTACTTATAAGTAGAAGAACTTTTCTTTCCACTCACCGATGTGGGACAACTCCCACTTTTCTTTCCACTTCTGGAGTGTGGGACAACTCCACTTTTATTTCCACTCACCGATGTGGGACAAATCCCACTTTTATTTCCACTACCGATGTGGGACAAATGATTATTTTATAGAGCAAGAGGGAACTCCCTCCATTTCCCATTCAATCTATCATTTAATCCCAACAATCCCTGAATGGGGAATGGCTATAAGATAAAGGAATGCTGACAAGTGTGATATCAAGCGAGAATTGATGTTGCATCGAATAAGTAGGTTTCCTTTGAACTTTCCGTAGTGAACTTATATCGGATATACTCGATCAATCGGTAGATTTGATATCTTTGAACCGTCGAACTTTGTTGTATACCTAGACAACATAAGTCACACAATCAACCTCAACCGCTTTATGGTTCTCACGGTTGTGTTCGTTTCACCATGAACACCTCTTGGTTTCATGAGTGTGTAGAGAATGGGCCTTCTTGTCATTCCCTTTAAAGCGGCTTACACTTAATACTCACATAGGTGATTTCTAAACATGTGGTCCTATATCCACATTATCTGGTCATACACTGCCAGATTTAGATAATCATTAAAGAACTTTAATGCTTTATTAACTCATTAACAAGCCATAAGGTTTTATCCTTATTTCTGAACATTGTCTTCATCCGAGAATGGGTTGAGTTATTTGACAATGTTGAACCGTCGACCACAACTTTGTTTGATCTCCTTGAACCTAGCTCTTGGGATCTCAGTCACGCTAGGTAGAGTTCCAGTCATGATGCCTTGTCCTCGCCCTTAACCCCATTCCCATTGATGATCTCCTAACTCCCTCTCTAGATAAGCCTTTTGTAAGAGGATCCGCCACGTTATCTCTTGACTTTACATAGTCAATCGTGATAACGCCACTAGAGAGGAGTTGTCTAACGATATTGTGTCTTCGTCGTATGTGACGAGATTTTCCGTTATACATTACGCTCTCTGCCTCTACCTATTGCTGCGCTGTCACAATGTATACATATAGGAGCCAAAGGTTTGGGCGAGAATGGAATATCTTCTAAGAAATTAGCCATTCACTTCTTCACCGGCCTTGTCTAAAGCTATAAATTGATTCCATTGTGAGCGGGCGATGTATGTCTGTTTTGATGATTTCCAAGACACTGATCCACCCCCAATTGTGAAAACATAACCACTCGTGGATTTAACTTCAAATGACCGGTGATCAATTTGCATCACTATATCCTTGATCTGGCGGGATATTTGTTATAATGCAAAGCATAGTCTTGGGTGTGTTTTAAATACCCCAAGACTCATTTCATTGCCATCCAATGAGTTTGATTGGGATTACTCGTGAATCGACTCGACTTGCTTATAGCACATGCTATATCGGTCGTGTACAATTCATAATATACATCAAACTTCCCAAAACTCGTGCATAGTCCAATTGTGAGTCACTTTCACCTTTATTCTTTTGAAGTGCAAAACTTACATCAATTGGAGTTTTTACAACATTGAAATTTAAATACTTAAACTTGTCAAGTACTCTTTCAATATAATGAGGCTGCGATAATGCTAGACCTTGTGGAGTTTTATGAATTCCGATGCCTAAGATCAAATCAAGAACTCCTAAGTCTTTCATATCAAATTTGCTAGTCAAAGATACCCGTAGCATTTATATTGGTAATATCTCTACTCATTATCAACATGTCATCAACATATAAACAAACAATGACTTCATGATTTGGAGTATTTTTAATGTAAACACATTTGTCACACTCATTAATCTTAAATCCATTTGCCAACATTGTTTGGTCAAATTTCGCAGCATGCCATTGTTTGGGTGCTTGTTTAAGTCCATAAAGTGACTTAACAAGTTTGCACACTTTCCTTTCTTTATCGGGAACCACAAAACCCTCGGGTTGTTCCATGTAAATTTCTTCCTCCAATTCTCCATTTAAGAAATGTCTTGACATCCATTTGATGGATTTCAAGACCATATCTGACCGATGCTTACTAACACCCGAATAGATGTTATTCTTGTTACGGCGAGTATGTGTCAAAGTAATCAAGGCCTTCTTTTGTCTATAACATTTGACCACAAGTCTTGCCTTATATTTGTCAATAGTGCCATCAACTTTCATTTTCCTTTTAAAAATCCATTTTGATCCTAAAGGTTTATTTCAGGAGGAAGATCAACCAATTCCATGTATGGTTGTTCAAAATTGATTCAATCTCACTATTATTGCCTCTTTCCAAAATCTTTGAATCGAGAAGAAGACATCATTTGCTTTAAATGTTTGAGGCTCATTTTCAAGCAAGAATGTCACAAAATCAGGTCCAAAGGAAGTAGATGTCCTTTGGCGTTTGCTACGCCTTGCATCCGCTTTACTTGGTGTATTTTCCTTTGGTTCTTCCATCGTTTAGATCTTTCACTTGGCGACTCACGTTGAGTTTTATACGGATAAATATTTTCAAAGAATTCAGCATTATCCGATTCAATTACCGTATTTACATGAATTTCGGGATTGTCCGATTTGTGAACCAAAAACCGACAAGCTTTCTTTGTTTGTAGCATAACCAATAAAAACACAATCCACGCTTTTGGTCCAATTTTACCCTTTTGGGCAAAGGAACTTGGACCTTTGCTAAACACCCCACACTTTGAAATATTTCAAGTTGGGTTTTCTTCCTTTCCATAGTTCATATGGAATAGATTGTGTTTTCTTTGTGGGGCACCCTGTTGAGTATTCGGTTAGGCTGTGAGATAGCTTCCCCCACAAGCTGCGGTAAACGAACTTATTAGTAAGGCATTCATCATTTCCTTTAATGTTCGGTTTTTCCTTTTCGCAAATTCCATTTGATTGTGGTGTGTAAGAGGCGATAGTTTGATGAATAATTCCATATTCTAAACATATCTCGCAAAGGAGATTCGTACTCTCCTCCCTATCACTTCTAATCATTTTTATCTTTTTATTCATTTGATTTTCCAGTTCATTTTTGTATTGCTTAAATGCATCAATTGCTTCATCCTTACTATTAAGCAAATACACATAACAATCTCGAGTGCAATCGTCAATAAAAGTTATAAAATACTTTTTCCCACCGCGAGATGGTATTGACTTCATATCACATATATTTGTGTGAATTAAGTCTAAAGGATTTGAATTCTATCAATAGACATATATGGATGTTTAACAAACTTAGATTCGACCTGATTTCACATTTAGATTTATTACACTCGAATTTAGGCAATACTTCTAAATTAATCAATTTTCAAGGTATTGTAGTTGACATGTCCTAAGCGAACATGCCATAAATTATTTGACTCAATAAGTAAGGCGAAGATGAATTCTTATTAATCATCAACAACCATTACATTGAGTTTGAAAATGCCCTCGGTGAGATAGCCCTATCCTATGAACAAATCATTCTTACTTATTACAATTTTTCTCACTAACCAACACACATTTAAACCCGCTTTTGACGAGTAGTCCTAATAAACTAAATTCTTCCGAATTGTTGGAACGTGCATAACATTGTTTGAGAGTCGACCTTGTCGAAGTCATCTTCGTAAGTATCTTCCCATAATCCTTCAACCTTGGTCAAGGTACAAAGATTTCATAAACAAGCACTCTTCGTCCAAACTGGAGCATAGGTTGCAAATGCTTCTTTGTAGAAGCAAACATGTCGAGTGGCACCGTAATCAAGCCACCACCCTTTGGGTTTCCAACCAAATTGCACTCCGATAGCATTGCACACAGCATCATCCATATCATCATTCTTTTTCCACCATATTGGTTTGTCCTTTCCCTTGTTCTTTTCTGAGACGACATAATCCGGGCTTTGTCAGGCCAACTTTTCCCACAATTAAAGCAGCTTGCCCTTGAACTTTTTCTTGTTGGAATCCTTCTCCTTTCCGTATGGCCTCTTCCTTTTCTTTGTTCTTTTCTCAGAGCAAAGATCTTCAACGATGTTTGCCCCTTCAATTGGTGAAGTCTTACGTACTTCTTCTCGCGTTTTGTTATCTTCCTCGATCTTGAGACGAATCACAAGATCTTCCAACTTCATTTCCTTTCTTTTGTGCTTAAGATAATTCTTGAAATCTTTCCACGAGGCGGCAACTTCTCAATCATTGCAGCCACTTGAACGCTTCATTTACTACCATACCTTCAAAGAATAAGGTCATGGAAGATAAGTTGAAGCTCTTGAACTTGGGTTCCAACGGTTTTTCCATCCACCATTTTGTAGTCTAGGAATTTGGCAACCACAAACTTCTTCAAGCAAGCATCTTCGCTTTGTACTTTTCAAGTGCACTCCATAGTTCTTGGAAGTCTCATCAATCGATCAGACGTTGTACAAGTCATCTTCTAAGGCACTCAAAATGTAGCCTTTGCACAAAAAGTCACCGCTTTCCAAGCCTCGCAGAACTATGAACTTTTGGTTGTCGTGCATGTCTGGCCGGCAGTACCTTGAGGGTCCTCATTGGTGAACTTCATACCGCGGGGTGGTAAGCCAAAAGAACATTCTTTGTCGCCATCCTTTAAAGTTGGCACCGTGAACTTCGCCGGTTTCTCAGCCTGTACGTACGGTCGTAGGAGTAACCGCTGTGCAAGAATTGCGCAGGTAGTTCCAGCTCACTGCCATTATTCGCTTGTCATCACAATCGACAAACTGCTTTTAGTTAATAAAACCGTAATAGCAATTCAATCCACTGCATTTCTAAACGATGAAGATTTTATTTCTTCAAATTGCAAGATAATTATGAAACTTTAGTATTCCAACGGTTTCTTCGAGTCAATACTAATATTCATATGAGTAGAAACCGCACAAGTTTTAATCTCCAAACTAGAATACAACAACGATGAAGTTTTTATGTTCTTCAAATCGTTGTACAAGTATGAACTTTAATATTCCAACGAAAGTTTGTATGTCTTCAAGTCAATATGAAATTTCACACGAGTAGAAAACCACACAGGTTTTAGTCTCCAAGACAAAATACGATTACTCTAAAAATATAATTTCCTTAAGATTGTTATTATCTGTATTCCAAAAAATCAAGAAACAATAAACATCGAAAATAAAACATTAATCTGTTGAAAAATAAGAATAATTTTCGTAATATAATCGAGCCCACTTAGTTCAAAGTGTGTCCTTAAGGAAATTATTCCCCCACAAGACTCGAGGTACATGGAATATCCTCCCAGGATAGAACGATTATCTTACCGTAATAGTAGTACTCAAACCTGGTAGCGGCGAACCACTAACAAAGAGTATATCACACGTAGACTTATTCGTAAGAAGAAGAAGATTTTGTAGTTCGTAAAATTAGTAAGTAAAATTCAAGAATCAAATGAATTTATAGTTACGGAAGATCAAGTCAAGGTTTGCAACTCTTCCAATACCAAACTGTGGAAAATTTAAATGTGGGAAAGAAATCGGTCGCGTAAGGGTCACTACCGAGTAGGATTGATACACTTGACCTCCGAACCGAATCCGGCCGGCCGGCCGGGCCGGCCGGGTCGGCCGAGCCGAAGCGAGCGACGACGGCAAGGCGAGGGGTCCTGCCCCTCAACCCTTTATCGACAAGAAGGAGTAATTCTACTTATAAGTAGTAAGAACTTTTCTTTCCACTACCGACGGGACAACTCCCACTTTTCTTTCCACTACCGACGCGACAACTCCCACTTTTATTTCCACTACCGATGTGGGACAACTCCCACTTTTATTTCCACTACCGATGTGGGACAAATGATTATTTTATAGAGCAAGAGGGAACTCCCTCCATTTCCCATTCAATCTATCATTTAATCCCAACAATCTTCACCATCTCCTCTTTAGTAAGCTTCATCCCCGGTTTTCATGGCTTCACTATCACCGGCTTCTTGTCAAACATCTCTAATTCGTGTTTCATTGCTATATTTCTCAATTCAATTGTCTCAAATCGCACTAGAAACACACCTTTATTCACCTGCGCAACCTTACCCCCAAATTCGACTGCAGAACCCATCCATAACTGTTTGGGGCGAGTTGGATCCTAACAGAACACACTACAGTTGTTTCCCAATACACTACCTCCTCCTTAATATCATCTTGTGTAATTTTAACTTTCTTCTGGCTTTCTCATTCCACTGTTAGCTCAAGCCCTATAGTTCCTGATATTTTCCCTACAATATTACTCCAGCTAGCAGCAGTAGAGATAGGTGACTTACTTTTGTTAACCTCTTCCCTGTCAACTCTATCCGCCCAAGACTTAGGGCTCAGCACTAGTATTCTGCACCGGCGCTGGAGTTGACATCCCCGTATTTGCCACCAATTGAGTTGTTGTTAATGGGGTAATTCCTTGAATTGCACTGATACTCTTTGTCTTCCTAGCATCAGACGATTGTGGAATGCTCTTCTTCCATATTGACGATTTACTTTGCTGTTGCATTACTATGATTCTCTCACCGGTCCTCGATTTTCTCACCATCAGCGGTTACTGAGAGAGAATTTCATTTAAACCTTCTTTACTGATTCTTTCCACCAATATAAAAGATAGATTTAACCTTTTGAGACATTGAAATACGAAGAGGAAAAGCTACTACTACTCATTTTTAGTGTTGGGTTACCTATTTTGTAAAATCTTTTTGATTCTGAGTTTTAGAAAAGTTTATTAAATTCTAAAAATATATATTTATAATGGGTGAATTATCTTTAAGATTATTATAAAATCATTTTATATAACACAAAAATAGTACTAAATTAGTTGTTTTATCCCTCGAAACTAAACCTATTGGCTGTAAATGAATTTTCATAAGGAAATATAATCCCGATGCTTCTATTGATAATTAAACCTAGACTTATTGCTAAAGGCTTTATTCAATAATAAAATATTAATTATTTTGATACTTATGCTCCGGTTACTAGAATTTTCTCTACTTGTATTTTATCTATGTTGGCATCTATTCATAAATTATTTATTCACCAAATGGATGTTAAAACTGCATTTTTAAATAATGATTTAGAGGAAAATTTTTATATAGAACAACCTGAAGGTTGTGTAGTGATTGGCCAAGAAAATAAAGTTTGTAAATTAATAAAGTCTTTGTATGGTTTTACTTCCGGCAATGGCATGAAAAAATTGATCAAGTTTGTTAAGTAATGAATTTACATCCGTTGAAATAGATAAATGTGTTTATACAAAACTTATTGATGGCCATTGTGTTATTATATGCCATTATATGGATGGCATGCTTATTTTTTGTTCTAATCTTTATATAGTACATGAAACCAAAAATATTTTGTCTTCAAATTTTGACATGAAAGACATGGGAGAAGCAAGTGTTATTTTGGGCATAAAAATAATTAGGGACAATGATTGTTTGATTTTAACTCAAGGACATTACGTGAAAAAAAAATTAAAAAGTTTGAAAACTTTGATGTGGTACCTGTGAGTAGGAGTGTTCACGATTTGGCTAAAGACCGAACCAACTGCAAATCGAACCAAATCGATTAAATAAACCATAGTTATTTGGGTTTGATTTGGATGGGTTTTGAATTTTAAAAAATTGATAATATTTGGTTTGATTTGATTTTATTAAAAAAATAAAGAAAATATCAAATCAAACCGATAAAAAAATATACATAATTTTTGTAATTATATGTACACAATATATTAATTTTTATAAATAATTTTAAATATTTTTATTTACATTTAACCGATAAAAAATATACATAATTTTTGTAATTATATGTACACAATATATTAATTTTTATAAATAATTTTAAATACTTTATTTACATTTCCATCAAGATTTTCTTTATTTCTATTAAGCTAATGAACTTTACCCATTAAGTTCATTTCTTAAAAGAAATTCATGAATTCAGACTCATTTATTCTAAGATTCAACTAGTATGTGATTTACCTAAAAAAAAAGTTATATTTTTTATAAACTTTATTCACCTGATTAAAGCTATAGATCTTAAGACATTTTCTCCATACTCCATGAAATTATTCCTCCCACAATAAAAGGGTAATAACGGATTAATTATAGGTTGGAAAAATATGAAAAGTCTTGTCTAATCGTAGGAAAAAGATGAAAGAAAAATGTTACGGTTCACTTTTATGCGGGGTATAAAAGCTACTTGATAACTTGTGAACTCTTGAAATTATTATTTATTTAGAATCGTCACCTACTTTATAAGAAAAAATAGAAAAAGTATTTTTTAAAGGATTTTTCAAAATGAAAAGAAAATCCAATTTAAATCAGAGTTCGGGTAAGGGTTCAATGATCCCCGGAGAAGGTGTTAGGCACCACGATATTAAGGATCCATAAAATACGGTTAATCTCTGATCTTATAATATATAATTGCTTTAAATTGCTTAGTGTTTGAAAATATTGCAAAATGTATTGTCATTTCAAAATCTTCCGCCAACAAAATAACTTTCACACACAAAACACTTGAAAAATTGAGCAGAAAAATCCCTTTGAAAAATTCATCCTTTTTTTAAAAGTAATTTCCTTTGTTTTTATCCAAAAGAGATAAAGTACTTATTTTATGAAAAATAGAGTATTAGAACATAATCTTAATAAAACACTTTTTATTTATTAAAAGAGGTAAACCAATAAGAGGGTTTGTTTCCTTTAGCACGAACTATAATTTATAAAGGATTTTCTCTAATTTTACAAGATAAACATGGTTAAAAAAACTCATACCAAATCAAGAAAAAACAAATTCTTTTCTTTTGCAAATTTAAATCAATTCCTTTTCAATTATTTGCAAAGCTTATTTTTGAAGACTTGAGAGCAATAAATAAGTAGCCGGGAAAACCATCTTTTCCATTAACTAACCGAAATGAAAAAAAAAATCTTTTACTTTTTAGACGCAAGAAGGAAAGCAACTAATATAATTAGTTTCTACTTTTAAGGGTTCCGACAATATTTAGGAGTTTACACATAATTACAATGAAAAGCAACAAATACGAAAATGAAAACGGGCTAGTGGATATATCGGCCCACTCGTTACCGCGTACAAGAAAGTAAAGCCTATTTTTTGTACGCCATTTTCACTCATGGTTGACCGTCTACCATTTTTACACGTGAATGGGCCTTCGATCTCACGGATTCCATGAAAGAATGTGGTGTTGGCCTAACGGCTTAGAATATTGGCCTCGTGGGCCGCAGGTAATGCAAGGAGAGGGAAAAACAAACATATGTTAGAAAATACACAAGCCCATCACGCAATGTAAATAAATCAATATTGATGCGCATTTTTTAAAATGAAATATATGTCAGGTCTTTATCAAGGCAGCCCCGAAACAAGCTAGGCCCAAAATCCAACAACGGCTTAATAAGTAACTGGGCTGCATATTCTGGAATAATATGAAAACAAAACAGAGCCCAAATTTTGCCACAAAACGCAAAGTTTCAGCCCAGAATGAGTCGGACCATTGAACACATAATTGCACACACAAACACACAGATCAACTTTCACATGTATACTGGATATGCGAATTTTACACAGATACAAAAGGCTGATATACACAAACTATTTCAAATATAGGTGATATACCCAGAAATATACACATGTATACAGTCTTGATATACACCTAGGGTATACCTAAGCTCTTATATTCCATATATCTTGAGATATACCACATGATATACACCTTCAATAGGCAAGAGAAAGGAAAATAATAAACTAGACATCACTATGACTTTAATCAGAACATGAAGACAATGAGAAGTACATTTTTTTAATTTTGAACGACCACACACATACTGGACATGAACAAGACAAGGGACCTATTCATATTATTTTAACCACTCTTAGGCAATCCCTGTTGTATGCTAGGCAAAAGATGACACTCAAACCAAGTAAATTCAGAGCACATCACGAATCATAATTAATCACATGTACAACGATCAAACTAATCAATCAGATGGGAACAGGTTCATTAACCAGGTCAGAACAGGCATAAATACCCCATGAGTGACAAACTGGAAGCAAATTTTTAAATATCCCAAGCTGCAAGCATTTAAAAGAAACACACATACTCAGGATTCAAGCCTAGTGTGGATAATGCTAATTCTCTTTTTGAACAGACATACTGTCTAAACAGGACACTTAAACAGCACCTAAACTGGTCATTCTAAACCAAACCAATACAACACATAGTGGTTCCAATCATTTTTAGTATATAGCATATGACAAAATATATCATGGACTTTACTGGGACATACACAGACATATACAATCATACCTAAGTCATATTAAGCATGCTGATACCTCAAAATCAAACCAGGCCTAACTCAAGAGGAGGTTCTACAAGTATAAGATTCATATGGGCTAAACTAAATATGCACATGCTATCCAGATGAGTAGGATGAACTGTGACATGGCTCTGGGGAGTCCCTATACTAGCATAAGCATTTTGAAGCTAGGATCAATGAAGGCAAACACATAATTCATGCAAACAGGTATGGAAGGCCAACTAATATCTTAAATATGCATGATTATAGTACTAGGTTGGACATATATGGTCATGCTTAGGCTGAGTTAAACATAATGGCACCTTACTTAGGCATGATTATTATGGTCACTAAACAGAGCCTGAGTAAAAGAAAATCATCACCTAACAACTAAAATCACATCCAAATATGATGTATTGGACTCAGAACTCAATAAAGACACACATACTTCATCACCAGTTCCAAACCAGAGAGAAAAAAGAGGTAAACAGGCCATTGAAGTGCATAATCAGGCTCATACAATCATAGTCTTATCACTACTTGACATGAGGCTTAAATAACTCATAATTTAGGCATAAACACATGTTACAGACCGATCTAAGTATGACATAATTTTTTTAAACAGTCTAAACTACTACACTAACTGTTCATATATTAAAAGAATACCTAAACAAGCACATATTACATAGGATTAAATATGAACCTTAATATGACATATTGATCACGACTAAACCACCAAAAAATCAGTATCCTAATCACAAAGGCAGGTCACAAATGAGTATTACAACAAGACTCAGCCAAATTCCAAAGCAAAGATAGCATATCTTAATCCTATGGAGCTCATACTATGTTCTAAATGAAGGTATCCTCAAATCAAGTAGCCTTAAATAACATTTTAAGATAACAAATTCTTATAATAAACTATTCTGGACTAAGCATACATGAAGACTCTAATATTCCCTAAATAACTTACATAAAATCGAATTTGATCCCAAAACAAAACCTAATTTTTACACAGTTCAAAAATAAAATTAAGCATACTTAAAATTACTAATTAATGTCATAAATGAAACGGATAGGAGGAATTCAAACTCACCATTTTTTGCGCAGCCTTGATCGAGAATCCGGAGGGAAAAGCTTCTTATCCCAATCCACGAAATCTCAACCACACGAAAAGAAAACGAAAATTTTAGACTGAAATATTTTTCTCAATCCACCGATGTGGGAGAAATATTTTTCAAGAATTTGTGAATTAAATTTGAAAGGAAAAAAAACAGAAGAGGGGAGGGGAGGAGAGGGGAGGGGGGTGTTACCTCGCTAGGGTGGTGTAGTGGTGGAATGGGACAAGGCTCATTAAGAGCCTTTGCCCAAATAAGGCGAGCACGTACTGGTGGAAACCGGGTAGCCTGAAAATTTGCCACATCCGACAAGAAGAGAGAGAGGAGAGGTTGTGGTACATGCGGCGGCTAGGGTTTCCGAACCCTTAGCCCCAAAGTGTGCCAATGACAAAAGAGCTTGCCCTTTGCCGCTTAAAGAGTAGCTTGGGTCTAAGGCTGTCAATGGATCTGGGGGAGCTCAATCCACTTCCGCCCATCAACCATTTATTCATCATCCGATTCGTTCATTATTCTATTTTTTCTTCATTCACATTCGATACATCCATCGTCTACGGGTGAAACGGGTGAATCGGGTGATTCGCGGATCAAATTATAGCACAATCAGTTAATCACCTAAAACACTTGATAAAAAACAAAAAAAAATACATCAAATAAATATCATCATAGTATTTTTACAAGTCATGTCTATGCTCCAAACATGCAACCAAAAAATTGGAAAGGAGCCAACAATCTGGACGAGTGACATGTTGTTTACATTTCCATGAAGATTTCTTTTAACTATTATTTGTATTTATTCAAAAACTTCTATCTATTGTTTAACGGGATCAAAATATCTCACTTAATTTTCCTATCCTTTGCTTCACTTATTCTGTTTCCAATAATCTGGACCCCTCCTTAAATTGTGTTTTCTTATATTTTGGCTCATCTGTAGCCACAAAATCCTAGGATGCTTATGCATAAACAAGGCTTCAGATAATTTTATATCAGTGTTGAAAATTTTTCATGCCCCTACTATTTCTAAAATAACTCATGCAGGCATTTGCAGCTTGAGGACCTGTCATGTAAAGTGAAGTTCTTGTTAAAAGTTACCAATGTTTATGATTGATTTGTTTGGTTTTTGTTTTTGTTCAACCATGAAATGTGCATAAAATAAAGTTTTATCTTTCGCTAAAAAAAGTGTTTGGTTTAGCAGTTTTTGGCCCAAAGAAGGGAGGTGGGTCGGGTGGTGGGTTAGATGTATGTCCACCCGAATCCAACCTGATCTGTCACCCGATCCATCAGTCACCTGATTAAAATTCATGTTTTGTCGAATTTTCATCCATATAATCGGGTCGGATGGATCGGATATCCATTGGGTCATGGTGAAATTGTCAGCCCTATTTGGATCGGGTCATGGTCCGAAATGGACTAGGCTCGGCCAAAAATGAGAAGAAAGGGGCCCAAGATCAATTAAATAGAAGGGCTAGGGTATTAAGGGGGATTAATCACACAAATGTAGCCACAAAATCATTTCAAATGCGGCAAAAATCGGTTGATTAAAACGAATCAAGGCTGAAATTAAAATACAAATCCAATTAAGGAATAAAAGTGAGATACTATCTGACTCCGTATTTAATTAATCAGATATTCTTAATTTTACGGAGTAAAATATTAATACAATTAATAATAATTAGTTTAGACGATTAATTAACTAATCGTCCTCTTTAATTTATAAGAATTGATAGATATTTCTTGAAAATATGTAAAAATGGGCAAACGATATACAATAATATATTCGATAATATTCTGTCAAATAATATGGCAAAATGTTACCGGAATAATTTCATAAAATTATTTTTTCTTTGTAAAATACACATTTTACTCCGTTTATAACTCATGAACTCTGAATAATTAAATAAAGTGTTGGAGGATAAAAATTAGGTGTCAACGAGAAATACCATTAAAAACTGAAAAATTGAGCCAAATCGAACAAAACCGACAACACCGATGGATATGTATTATATTTGATTTGGTTGATTTTAATAATTAAAAGGCCTTCTAAGTTGATTTGATTTTAATTTTAACCAAAACCCGACCCAAATCGACCACTGAACATCCATACATGTGAGCACTCCTTTTGACTCTAATAGTCAATTGAAAAAGAATTATGGAGAAGTTGTTTTTCAAAAAATTATGCTCAAATTATTGATAGTCTAATACATTTGATGAATTTTACTTGATCTGATATAGTTTATTGTGTGTAGATTGAGTATATAAACTCATAATCCTAACAATGATCATTGGAATGCATTGATATTTGAGAGGTGCCATTAATTATGATATTAAATATAGAGAATTTTTCGTTGTACTAGAAGATATTGTGATGCTAATTGGATCTCTGATACAGATGAGGCAAAATCTACTAGTGGTTATGTGTTTATCTTTGATGGGAGTGTCATAACATGAAAATTATCCAAATAAATTATAATTGCAAGATCAATCGTGAAATCTGAATTTGTTGAATTTGTGTTGATTGTTAATAAGATTGAGTGGTTGAAAAACTCTTAGTCAGTATTCTGATAGAAATAAAATCAACACCTTCTATATTGATACATTGTGATTGCCAAACAGCAATAGTTGTAGTGAAAAATAAATCTTTCAATGGAAAGAATAGACACATACGTTCGAGATAATGTGATAAAGCATATGCTTATAGATCATGTGAAATCAGAAATGAATTTGGTCAATTATCTGATTAAACTTTTGCAAAGGAGATTGATATATGAAACATCTATAGGAATGGGACTTATGTCAATTTGAGGAGATCAACAATGACGGTAAACTAACCTATGTAATTGGAGATCCTATAATTAGGTTCACATGGATAATAACAAGTCATTAATTGATCAAAAATGCACTATTAAATTTTGTTCCTACCTATGGTGTATGAATATAATGCAAAACTGCAAGGCAGAGTGAGGTTGAGCTATACACTCTAAATCCATTACCATATCCTTTATATGTGGTGTATTATTCTGCAGAATACACTTGATGAGTGGACATTAATAGTAGGGGTGGTGCTGCTCCTATGAAATTGTGACAGATTTTTAGAGCACTCATAAATATCAGGACACGCGCATGGCCTCTTAGCGCCAAACCGCGATAACAACAAAGATTGTGTGAGTATAATGTGATAGAATAAGATCCTAGACTTGCAAAAGAATTATTGTTCATAGAAGTTTTAAACTTCACCAATTGATTTGCAAGTTTAATCTTGTTTTATCTAATTTTGGTTTATAGTCTATGAGATACCAGATTCGACGCATTGTACTCATATGTGGAAATCCAACAAAACTTCTTATTTTATTTCTTCTTATTATTTTTGAGATATATGGAGATTATTAGAAAAATAATATTTTCTATCTAATATCTCAAAAATAAATAGTAATATTTCTATTAATCTCCTTAAAGTTTTTCATTCAATTTGGTCAAATGTGTCCGTTGCAAATATCTCTTTTTTATTCAATTTAATCAAATAATGAACGATTCTTATTATCAATAGCTTTTAATGTTTTTTTACTCTTCTTAAAAAAATTGAACGTTGGCAGCTAACAAATGATTTTAGACATCAGCACTCATCTTTTTTCTATATTATAGAAGTGAAGGTTTCAATATGTATGCTTAGTGGAATAAAATTGCTAACTGAGGGTATTATAGTCATTAAATCTATAAGTTGATGATATGTACTATTATCTTAGGCTAAGTGTTCCGAGGACAATCTCCACTATCCCACCGATTCTTCTTCTCTCTTTTCTATTTTGCTTTCTTCTTTGCATCTTCCCTGATAGATGTAAGTTTCTTCATACATTCTACTGAAATGTGGCTGGCTCAATTTCTTTTGTATTCTTGAACACAATAATTTCTACCTTAGGTTTAAAAATATTAATATCACTGAAATAAATTTGGCGTCTATAGTTAACATTTTTTTTGTATTGTCAATCATTTTTCAAAAGCTTTTAATCAACAGTATCTAAGAGATTGGCCTGATCTATTTACATTTCGAAAAGAAATCGCCGCAAGGATCTTGAAGTTTTGTTACAACCAATATCATGTTATCTATGTATCACCTATTAATAGGAGTTTGCTTGTGGGATAGGATTACAATCTTTTTTATAGACAACTCTCTTGTGTATCTCCTTTTTCCCAATAAAGTACCCAAAAAACAAAAAAGGAGAAATGGAAGATTGTTTCATTTCTCATGGAACTTTTAGCATTCAAAAAATACTAAAGTGAGGAAATGCAATTTAGATATAATATATGTTGTATATAGTCTTCAATTGTGTTTGTTAGGAAGATGTGTATGGGAGTTTGTCCCACATTGGAAGAATAAGAAAAGCTTGATGTGTTTATAAGTATTTTTGTACTTGGTATATTAAATTGAAAAGAGTTCATTTAGTTGGGCCAAACATGTATTGGGATTGGATGTGCTTATCATTGGATTAATAATATGCTAATATATTATTAATCATACAGATCTCTTTTTCTAACAATCTTAGGATAATATTATGGAGAACACTATGAAGATGTTTGGTAATGATACTGTGAAACTAGATCGTTTTGATGGAACCAATTTCCTACGTTGGAAGGAGAAGATGTCGTTCCTACTCACTGCTTTGAAGATCTTCTATATTCTAGATCCGAATTTAGGGGCTTTGGCGAGAACCCAGTGACGATGACATCAAGAAAAGATAGCGTAACGCAAGAAGCGTGTCGAAGATGAAACGCCGTGCAAAGGGTTTATTCTGAACTCCCTCTCTCGATCGTGCAGTATGATCTCTACACTCCAATTCACCGCAAAGGAGATGTGGAAGGCCCTGGAATTCAAATATGATGCGAGAAAAACAAAGGCGGAGATAAGTTTGTTACTTTTAAGTTCTTTGAATTTTCTATGGTTGATGTCACCTCTATACTTGATCAAGTGCATGAATTTCCGGTATTGATTTCTAAGTTTAAAGACATGGACATAACCATACCGGAAAAGTTAATTGTTGGAGGAATTATTGCCAAATTGCCACCTTCCTGGAATAATTACAGGAAGAAGTTGTTGCACACTTCTGAGGAGTTCACTTTAGAACAGATTCAGAAACACTTACGAATTGAAGAGGAAACTCGAAATCGTGAGAAGGTTTTGAATGATGCTTCTAGTTCTAAAGTGAACTATGTTACTCAGAAGAATCTAAAGGGTAAGAGAAAGGCAAATATTTACTCCAATGCTGCCAACCCGAATAAAAGGCAAATCATTTGTTACAATTGTGGAAAGAAAGGCCATTTCAAACGTTTTCAGGGAACCCTAAGAAGGAGCATAATCAAAACCAGAAAAGGAACACTGAAGAGAAGGCGATTGCTAATGTTGTTGAGCAAAATACTAATGAGATCATTGCCATGCTTTCTGAGATGCATATTGGAATGATCCAAGAGTTGCACATGGCTGGAATCACTACAAGTGATGATTGGTGGTATGACTCTGGTGCTACCACCCATGTTTGCAACAATCGCCACTCTTCAAAGATTACACCGAGGCGGTGGATGGTTACCTATGAACTCAAACTTACCTATGAACTTATGGGGTGAAGCTTTACTAAGCTGCATGTCATGTACATAATAGAATTCCTTCCAAGAAGATAAAGCTGTCACCACATGAAATTTGGAAAGGAAGAAAACCTAACATTAGTTATTTTAAAGTTTGGGGGTGCTTAGCCTATTATAAGGTCCCAGATCCTAAGAAAACTAAATTAGGTCCAAGAGCTTTGAAAAGTGTATTTGTAGGATATGCAGAAAATTCAAAAGCATATAGGATGCTAGACTTAGACTCAAATGTAATTGTGGAATCTCGAGACGTAGAGTTCTTTGAGAATAAGTTCCGGAGTGATTCCAACCGTGTTAATGAGTCCTTGCAAATACCTCAAACAGAAAGTTCTAATGCTTCTCTAACGGTGATATGTTAAATCCTAATGCTTCTAGTGAACTTAGAAGGAGTGTAAGAGTTAGAAAGGAGAAGAATTTGGATTGATTTCATAAATTCCCAAGCAATTTCCTTTCTTGTTGAAGGAAATAGAGAAGTTGTTACCAATAAAATCCAAATCGTTCTCAATGTTGAAGATGAATGTGATGACCCAAAGACATTTCAAGAAGCAATGGCATCTAGAAATTCAGCTTTTTGGAAAGAAGCAATAGATGACGAGATGGAGTGTTTAATGGCTAATAAGACATGGGTGTTGATGGACTTGCCTCCTGGCTCAAAGTCTATAGGATGTAAGTGGGTTTTCAGGGTAAAGAAGAGTGTGGATAATGAATCAATCAAAGTTTTCAAAGCTAGGCTTGTTGGACAAGGATTTAGCCAAAGGGAAGGAGTAGATTATTTTGATACTTATGCTCCTGTGGCTAGAATTGCATCTATAAGAATATTGATAGCTTTAGCCTCTCTGTATGATTTGCATATTCATCAAATTGATGTAAAGCTGCTTTTCTAAATGGTGATTTAGATGAAGAGGTGTACATGAGACAACCTGAAGGTTTTGTCCTTAGGGTTATGAACATAAAGTTTGTAAGTTAGTTAAATCATTGTATGGTTTAAAACAAGCTCAAGCAATGGCATGAGAAATTTGATTATGCTTTGTTTTGTCTAATGGTTTTATACATAATTCACTGACAGTGTATATATTCTAAGTTTACAAAAGATTATGGTGTAATCTTGTGCCTTTATGTAGATGATATGTTAATCTTTGGAACAAACATAAATGGCATAAATGAAGTCAAAACCTATTTGAGTTCTGTTTCAAAATGAAGGACTTAAATGAGGTTGATACCATATTGGGTATCAAAGTTAGAAGAAATAGTGGGGTTATTCCTTGAGTCAGTCTCATTATGTTGAGAAGATGCTTAAGAAATTTGAACATTTGAACTTCAAGGAAGCTAACACTCCATATGAAACATCATGCAAACTTAGAATGAACAGTGGAAGATGTGGCTCGGCTAGAGTATGCTAGTGCAATAGGTAGCTTGATGTATGCTACACATTGTACTAGGCACGATATTGCATTTGCAGTTTGCAAACTTTCTAGATTTACTAGTAATCCAGTCTGAGAACATTGGCGAGCAATTGGAAGAATTTTTGGTTATTTGAAAAGAACCAAAAGTTATGCTTTGCATTATGGAAATTTTCCAATTGCACTTGAGGGATATACAGATGCTAGTTGGATATCTAGTGATGGAGATAATAAATCCACAAGTGGTTGGATTTTTATGCTCGGTGGTGGTCTTTGTTTCTTGGGCCTCAAAGAAACAGGACATGTATCACACATTCTACCATGGAAGCTGAATTTTTAGCTTTGAGGCAGTGAGCAAGAAGCGAGTGGTGAGAAATATGTTATTGGATATAAAGTTGTGGCCACAACCGATGCGACCATTTCTTTGCCTTTGTGATAGTGAGGCAACTCTGTCTAGAGCTTATAATAAGATTTATAATGGTAAGTCTAGACACATCAGTTTGAGACATGCGTATGTGAGGCAGTTAATATCAAGCGGGATTGTAACTGTGATTTCACGTAAGGTCTTGTAACAATTTGGCAGATCCTTTTACTAAAGGACTTCCAAGAGAAATGATTTATGGAACAAGTCAAGAAATGGGCTTGCGACCAGTTTGAATTAATCAGCAACAATGGAAACCCAACCTTTTTCTATGAATACCCATGGTTAAAAGGTTCAATGTGGTAATAACAAGTTGTTGATAACTGATTAGGTCACACTAGTGTAACTATTGTTCTAGTGTATGTTTTATAGGGTGAGTAATATACTCTTAATGAAATTGAGGTAATGGAAGAATTTCACCTATATAGACATAAGAAGTGGTGCCGCTTCTAACAAGAGTTTTGGGTGAACTTTGTAAATGTCTATGAAACCAGGTGGAGCACATGGCCATAATGGTGCTACCTCGATATGAACATGGAAAAGAATAATTGTGTGCTCAGTCTTCCGATTCTAGCATAAGGAATTTTGGGTCAAACGCTTTAAGCCCCCATTAATTTGGTTAGGATGTTGAAGAAGTGTAGCTAAGTCCAAGTTCAAATCGCAAGATACTTTCATCTAAGCACTTTTGTTAAATTGAAGACTAAGTGGGGATTGTTGTATATAGTCTTCAATTGTGTTTGTTAGGAAGATGTGTATGGGAGTTTGTCCCACATTGGAAGAATAAGAAAAGCTTGATGTGTTTATAAGTATTTTTGTACTTGGTATATTAAATTGAAAAGAGTTCATTTAGTTGGGCCAAACATGTATTGGGCTTGGATGTGCTTATCATTGGATTAATAATATGCTAATATATTATTAATCAAAGACTAGCACTTAGCACTTTACTGCGTGCACGAACACGGGCTTAAATATCATTTAATCTTTTCTTTGTTTTTAAATGTTGATTTCATGAAAAGTCACAATTGTTCATGAAAGATTACATTGTTACATGAAAGATTACAATTGTTCATGAAAGGGTACTTGATTCCTTTAAATATGGAATGACACATGATTAAAAGACGATCTTGCAATCTATATCTTCCAACCAAGAAAACCTTCTTTCTTTCAAGCAATTCATGTTCATGAAGAACGAATAAGTTCTTTGTAAAATTCGTTCTTAAGGTTAGGTAATCACGGGGTAATTAGCAAGTTAATCCCATCAGCAATATAGTGGGGGCTAATATTATCCTAAGGACAGAGAATCATCTCGTCCTAATCTAGTTTCTACAATTCATTTCTTATCATACAGATCTCTTTTTCTAACAATCTTAGGATAATATTATGGAGAACACTATGAAGATGTTTGGTAATGATACTGTGAAACTAGATCGTTTTGATGGAACCAATTTCCTACGTTGGAAGGAGAAGATGTCGTTCCTACTCACCGCTTTGAAGATCTTCTATATTCTAGATCCGAATTTAGGGGCTTTGGCGAGAACCGAGACGATGACATCAAGAAAAGATAGCAGAACGCAAGAAGCGTGTCGAAGATGAAACGCTTATTGTGCAAAGGGTTTATTCGAACTCCTCTCTCGATCGCTCAGATGATCTCTACACTCCAATTCGATGCAAAGGAGATGTGGAAGGCCTGGAATTCAAATATGATGCGAGAAAAACAAGGGGCAGATAAGTTTGTTACTTTTAAGTTCTTTGAATTTTCTATGGTTGATGGCACCTCTATACTTGATCAAGTGCATGAATTTCTGATATTGATTTCTAAGTTTAAAGACCTGGACATAACCATACCGGAAAAGTTAATTGTTGGAGGAATTATTGCCAAATTGCCACCTTCCTGGAATAATTACAGGAAGAAGTTGTTGCACACTTCTGAGGAGTTCACTTTAGAACAGATTCAGAAACACTTACGAATTGAAGAGGAAACTCGAAATCGTGAGAAGGTTTTGAATGATGCTTCTAGTTCTAAAGTGAACTATGTTACTCAGAAGAATCTAAAGGGTAAGAGAAAGGCAAATATTTACTCCAATGCTGCCAACCCGAATAAAAGGCAAATCATTTGTTACAATTGTGGAAAGAAAGGCCATTTCAAACGTTTCTGCAGGAACCCTAAGAAGGAGCATAATCAAAACCAGAAAAGGAACACTGAAGAGAAGGCGATTGCTAATGTTGTTGAGCAAAATACTAATGAGATCATTGCCATGCTTTCTGAGATGCATATTGGAATGATCCAAGAGTTGCACATGGTCGAATCACTACAAGTGATGCTTGGTGGTATGACTCTGGTGCTACCCCCCATGTTTGCAACAATCGCTCACTCTTCAAAGATTACACTGAGGCAGTGGATGGTTACCTATGAACTCAAACTTACCTATGAACTTATGGGGTGAAGCTTTACTAACTGCATGTCATGTACATAATAGAATTCCTTCCAAGAAGATAAAGCTGTCACCATATGAAATTTGGAAAGGAAGAAAACCTAACATTAGTTATTTTAAAGTTTGGGGTGCTTAGCCTATTATAAGGTCCCAGATCCTAAGAAAACTAAATTAGGTCCAAGAGCTTTGAAAAGTGTATTTGTAGGATATGCAGAAAATTCAAAAGCATATAGGTGCTAGACTTAGACTCAAATGTAATTGTGGAATCTCGAGACGTAGAGTTCTTTGAGAATAAGTTAGGAGTGATTCCAACCGTGTTAATGAGTCCTTGCAAATACCTCAAACAGAAAGTTCTAATGCTTCTCTTAATGTGATATGTTAAATCCTAATGCTTCTAGTGAACTTAGAAGGAGTGTAAGAGTTAGAAAGGAGAAGAATTTGGATTCAGATTTCATAAATTCCCAAGCAATTTCCTTTCTTGTTGAAGGAAATAGAGAAGTTGTTACCAATAAAATCCAAATCGTTCTCAATGTTGAAGATGAATGTGATGACCCAAAGACATTTCAAGAAGCAATGGCATCTAGAAATTCACTTTTTGGAAAGAAGCAATAGATGACGAGATGGAGTCTTTAATGGCTAATAAGACTTGGGTTTTGTGGACTTGCCTCCTGGCTCAAAGTCTATAGGATGTAAGTGGGTTTTCAGGGTAAAGAAGAGTGTGGATAATGAATCAATCAAAGTTTTCAAAGCTAGGCTTGTTGGACAAGGATTTAGCCAAAGGGAAGGAGTAGATTATTTTGATACTTATGCTCCCGTGGCTAGAATTGCATCTATAAGAATATTGATAGCTTTAGCCTCTCTGTATGATTTGCATATTCATCAAATGGATGTAAAACTGCTTTTCTAAATGGTGATTTAGATGAAGAGGTGTACATGAGACAACCTGAAGGTTTTGTCCTTAGGGTTATGAACATAAAGTTTGTAAGTTAGTTAAATCATTGTATGGTTTAAAACAAGCTCAAGCAATGGCATGAGAAATTTGATTATGCTTGTTTTGTCTAATGGTTTTATACATAATTACTGACAGTGTATATATTCTAAGTTTACAAAAGATTATGGTGTAATCTTGTGCCTTTATGTAGATGATATGTTAATCTTTGGAACAAACATAAATGGCATAAATGAAGTCAAAACCTATTTGAGTTCTGTTTCAAAATGAAGGACTTAAATGAGGTTGATACCATATTGGGTATCAAAGTTAGAAGAAATAGTGGGGGTTATTCCTTGAGTCAGTCTCATTATGTTGAGAAGATGCTTAAGAAATTTGAACATTTGAACTTCAAGGAAGCTAACACTCCATATGAAACATCATGCAAACTTAGAATGAACAGTGGAAGATCTGTGGCTCAGCTAGAGTATGCTAGTGCAATAGGTAGCTTGATGTATGCTACACATTGTACTAGGCCTGATATTGCATTTGCAGTTTGCAAACTTTCTAGATTTACTAGTAATCCAAGTACAGAACATTGGCGAGCAATTGGAAGAATTTTTGGTTATTTGAAAAGAACCAAAAGTTATGCTTTGCATTATGGAAATTTTCCAGCTGTACTTGAGGGATATACAGATGCTAGTTGGATATCTAGTGATGGAGATAATAAGTCCACAAGTGGTTGGATTTTTATGCTCAGTGGTGGTGCTGTTTCTTGGGCCTCAAAGAAACAGACATGTATCACACATTCTACCATGGAAGCTGAATTTTTAGCTTTGGGGGCAGCAGGCAAAGAAGCAGAGTGGCTGAGAAATATGTTATTGGATATAAAGTTGTGGCCACAACCGATGCCAGCCATTTATTTGCACTGTGATAGTGAGGCAACTCTGTCTAGAGCTTATAATAAGATTTATAATGGTAAGTCTAGACACATCAGTTTGAGACATGCGTATGTGAGACAGTTAATATCCGACGGGATTGTAGAATCGTGATTTACGTAAGGTCTTGTAACAATTTGGCAGATCCTTTTACTAAAGGACTTCCAAGAGAAATGATTTATGGAACAAGTCAAGAAATGGGCTTGCGACCAGTTTGAATTAATCAAAGAACAATGGAAACCCAACCTTTTTCTATGAATACCCATGGTTAAAAGGTTCAATGTGGTAATAACAAGTTGTTGATAACTGATTAGGTCACACTAGTGTAACTATTGTTCTAGTGTATGTTTTATAGGGTGAGTAATATACTCTTAATGAAATTCAGGTAATGGAAGAATTTCACCTATATAGACATAAGAAGTGGTGCCGCTTCTAACAAGAGTTTTGGGTCGAACTTTGTAAATGTCTATGAAACCAGGTGGAGCACATGGCCATAATGGTGCTACCTCGATATGAACATGGAAAAGAATAATTGTGTGTTCAGTCTTCCGATTCTAGCATAAGGAATTTTGGCTCAAACGCTTTAAGCCGCCATTAATTTCGTTAGGATTTTGAAGAACTGGAACTAAGTGAAAGTTCAAATCGCAAGATACTTTCATCTAAGCACTTTTGTTAAATTGAAGACTAAGTGGGGGATTGTTGTATATAGTCTTCAATTGTGTTTGTTAGGAAGATGTGTATGGGAGTTTGTCCCACATTGGAAGAATAAGAAAAGCTTGATGTGTTTATAAGTATTTTTGTACTTGGTATATTAAATTGAAAAGAGTTCATTTAGTTGGGCCAAACATGTATTGGGCTTGGATGTGCTTATCATTGGATTAATAATATGCTAATATATTATTAATCAAAGACTAGCACTTAGCACTTTGCACGTGCACGAACACGGGCTTAAATATCATTTAATCTTTTGCTGTTTTTAAATGTTGATTTCATGAAAAGTCACAATTGTTCATGAAAGATTACATTGTTTCATGAAAGATTACAATTGTTCATGAAAGGGTACTTGATTCCTTTAAATATGGAATGGCACATGATTAAAAGACGATCTTGCAATCTATATCTTCCAACCAAGAAAACCTTCTTTCTTTCAAGCAATTCATGTTCATGAAGAACGAATAAGTTGCTGTAAAATTCGTTCTTAAGGTTAGGTAATCCTGGGGTAATTAGCAAGTTAATCCCATCAGCAATATAGTGGGGGCTAATATTATCCTAAGGACAGAGAATCATCTCGTCCTAATCTAGTTTCTACAATTCATTTCTTATCATACAGATCTCTTTTTCTAACAATCTTAGGATAATATTATGGAGAACACTATAAAGATGTTTGGTAATGATACTGTGAAACTAGATCGTTTTGATGGAACCAATTTCCTACGTTGGAAGGAGAAGATGTCGTTCCTACTCACTGCTTTGAAGATCTTCTATATTCTAGATCCGAATTTAGGGGCTTTGGCGTAACCAAACAGACGATGACACCGAGGAAAAGATAGCGTAACGCAAGAAGCGTCGAAGATGAAACGTTGTGCAGAGGGTTTATTCGAACTCCCTCTACGATCGTCAGATGATCTCTACACTCCAATTCACCTGCAAAGGAGATGTGGAAGGCCCTGGAATTCAAATATGATGCAGAAAAACAAGGGGCAGATAAGTTTGTTACTTTTAAGTTCTTTGAATTTTCTATGGTTGATGGCACCTCTATACTTGATCAAGTGCATGAATTTCTGATATTGATTTCTAAGTTTAAAGACCTGGACATAACCATACCGGAAAAGTTAATTGTTGGAGGAATTATTGCCAAATTGCCACCTTCCTGGAATAATTACAGGAAGAAGTTGTTGCACACTTCTGAGGAGTTCACTTTAGAACAGATTCAGAAACACTTACGAATTGAAGAGGAAACTCGAAATCGTGAGAAGGTTTTGAATGATGCTTCTAGTTCTAAAGTGAACTATGTTACTCAGAAGAATCTAAAGGGTAAGAGAAAGGCAAATATTTACTCCAATGCTGCCAACCCGAATAAAAGGCAAATCGTTTGTTACAATTGTGGAAAGAAAGGCCATTTCAAACGTTTCTGCAGGAACCCTAAGAAGGAGCATAATCAAAACCAGAAAAGGAACACTGAAGAGAAGGCGATTGCTAATGTTGTTGAGCAAAATACTAATGAGATCATTGCCATGCTTTCTGAGATGCATATTGGAATGATCCAAGAGTTGCACATGGCTGGAATCACTACAAGTGATGATTGGTGGTATGACTCTGGTGCTACCACCCATGTTTGCAACAATCGCTCACTCTTCAAAGATTACACTGAGGCAGTGGATGGTTACCTATGAACTCAAACTTACCTATGAACTTATGGGGTGAAGCTTTACTAACTGCATGTCATGTACATAATAGAATTCCTTCCAAGAAGATAAAACTGTCACCATATGAAATTTGGAAAGGAAGAAAACCTAACATTAGTTATTTTAAAGTTTGGGGGTGCTTAGCCTATTATAAGGTCCCAGATCCTAAGAAAACTAAATTAGGTCCAAGAGCTTTGAAAAGTGTATTTGTAGGATATGCAGAAAATTCAAAAGCATATAGGCTGCTAGACTTAGACTCAAATGTAATTGTGGAATCTCGAGACGTAGAGTTCTTTGAGAATAAGTTCCGGAGTGATTCCAACCGTGTTAATGAGTCCTTGCAAATACCTCAAACAGAAAGTTCTAATGCTTCTCTTAACAGTGATATGTTAAATCCTAATGCTTCTAGTGAACTTAGAAGGAGTGTAAGAGTTAGAAAGGAGAAGAATTTGGATTCAGATTTCATAAATTCCCAAGCAATTTCCTTTCTTGTTGAAGGAAATAGAGAAGTTGTTACCAATAAAATCCAAATCGTTCTCAATGTTGAAGATGAATGTGATGACCCAAAGACATTTCAAGAAGCAATGACATCTAGAAATTCAGCTTTTTGGAAAGAAGCAATAGATGACGAGATGGAGTCTTTAATGGCTAATAAGACTTGGGTTTTGACAGACTTGCCTCCTGGCTCAAAGTCTATAGGATGTAAGTGGGTTTTCAGGGTAAAGAAGAGTGTGGATAATGAATCAATCAAAGTTTTCAAAGCTAGGCTTGTTGGACAAGGATTTAGCCAAAGGGAAGGAGTAGATTATTTTGATACTTATGCTCCTGTGGCTAGAATTGCATCTATAAGAATATTGATAGCTTTAGCCTCTCTGTATGATTTGCATATTCATCAAATGGATGTAAAAACTGCTTTTCTAAATGGTGATTTAGATGAAGAGGTGTACATGAGACAACCTGAAGGTTTTGTCCTTCCGGGTTATGAACATAAAGTTTGTAAGTTAGTTAAATCATTGTATGGTTTAAAACAAGCTCCGAAGCAATGACATGAGAAATTTGATTATGTTGTTTTGTCTAATGGTTTTATACATAATTCTGCTGACAGGTGTATATATTCTAAGTTTACAAAAGATTATGGTGTAATCTTGTGCCTTTATGTAGATGATATGTTAATCTTTGGAACAAACATAAATGGCATAAATGAAGTCAAAACCTATTTGAGTTCCTGTTTCAAAATGAAGGACTTAAATGAGGTTGATACCATATTGGGTATCAAAGTTAGAAGAAATAGTGGGGGTTATTCCTTGAGTCAGTCTCATTATGTTGAGAAGATGCTTAAGAAATTTGAACATTTGAACTTCAAGGAAGCTAACACTCCATATGAAACATCATGCAAACTTAGTATGAACAGTGGAAGATCTGTGGCTCAGCTAGAGTATGCTAGTGCAATAGGTAGCTTGATGTATGCTACACATTGTACTAGGCCTGATATTGCATTTGCAGTTTGCAAACTTTCTAGATCTACTAGTAATCCAGTCTGAGAACATTGGCGAGCAATTGGAAGAATTTTTGGTTATTTGAAAAGAACCAAAAGTTATGCTTTGCATTATGGAAATTTTCCAGCTGTACTTGAGGGATATACAGATGCTAGTTGGATATCTAGTGATGGAGATAATAAATCCACAAGTGGTTGGATTTTTATGCTCAGTGGTGGTGCTGTTTCTTGGGCCTCAAAGAAGCAGACATGTATCACACATTCTACCATGGAAGCTGAATTTTTAGCTTTGGGGCGTGAGCAAAGAAGCAGTGGTGAGAAATATGTTATTGGATATAAAGTTGTGGCCACAACCGATGCCAGCCATTTCTTTGCACTGTGATAGTGAGGCAACTCTGTCTAGAGCTTATAATAAGATTTATAATGGTAAGTCTAGACACATCAGTTTGAGACATGCGTATGTGAGACAGTTAATATCCGACGGGATTGTAACTGTGATTTACGTAAGGTCTTGTAACAATTTGGCAGATCCTTTTACTAAAGGACTTCCAAGAGAAATGATTTATGGAACAAGTCAAGAAATGGGCTTGCGACCAGTTTGAATTAATCAGCAACAATGGAAACCCAACCTTTTTCTATGAATACCCATGGTTAAAAGGTACAATGTGGTAATAACAAGTTGTTGATAACTGATTAGGTCACACTAGTGTAACTATTGTTCTAGTGTATGTTTTATAGGGTGAGTAATATACTCTTAATGAAATTCAGGTAATGGAAGAATTTCACCTATATAGACATAAGAAGTGGTGCCGCTTCTAACAAGAGTTTTGGGTCGAACTTTTGTAAATGTCTATGAAACCAGGTGGAGCACATGGCCATAATGGTGCTACCTCGATATGAACATGGAAAAGAATAATTGTGTGTTCAGTCTTCCGATTCTAGCATAAGGAATTTTGGCTCAAACGCTTTAAGCCGCCATTAATTTCGTTAGGATTTTGAAGAACTGTAACTAAGTGAAAGTTCAAATCGCAAGATACTTTCATCTAAGCACTTTTGTTAAATTGAAGACTAAGTGGGGGATTGTTGTATATAGTCTTCAATTGTGTTTGTTAGGAAGATGTGTATGGGAGTTTGTCCCACATTGGAAGAATAAGAAAAGCTTGATGTGTTTATAAGTATTTTTGTACTTGGTATATTAAATTGAAAAGAGTTCATTTAGTTGGGCCAAACATGTATTGGGCTTGGATGTGCTTATCATTGGATTAATAATATGCTAATATATTATTAATCAAAGACTAGCACTTAGCACTTTGCACGTGCACGAACACGGGCTTAAATATCATTTAATCTTTTGTTGTTTTTAAATGTTGATTTCATGAAAAGTCACAATTGTTCATGAAAGATTACATTGTTTCATGAAAGATTACAATTGTTCATGAAAGGGTACTTGATTCCTTTAAATATGGAATGGCACATGATTAAAAGACGATCTTGCAATCTATATCTTCCAACCAAGAAAACCTTCTTTCTTTCAAGCAATTCATGTTCATGAAGAACGAATAAGTTGCTGTAAAATTCGTTCTTAAGGTTAGGTAATCCTGGGGGTAATTAGCAAGTTAATCCCATCAGCAATATAGTGGGGGCTAATATTATCCTAAGGACAGAGAATCATCTCGTCCTAATCTAGTTTCTATAATTCATTTCTTATCATACAGATCTCTTTTTCTAACAATCTTAGGATAATATTATGGAGAACACTATGAAGATGTTTGGTAATGATACTGTGAAACTAGATCATTTTGATGGAACCAATTTCCTACGTTGGAAGGAGAAGATGTCGTTCCTACTCACTGCTTTGAAGATCTTCTATATTCTAGATCCGAATTTAGGGGCTTTGGCAGAACCAGCAGACGATGACACTGAAGAAAAGATAGCAGAACGCAAGAAGCGTGTCGAAGATGAAACGTTGTGCAGAGGGTTTATTCTGAACTCCCTCTCTGATCGTCTGTATGATCTCTACACTCCAATTCAGTCTGCAAAGGAGATGTGGAAGGCCCTGGAATTCAAATATGATGCAGAAAAACAAGGGGCAGATAAGTTTGTTACTTTTAAGTTCTTTGAATTTTCTATGGTTGATGGCACCTCTATACTTGATCAAGTGCATGAATTTCTGATATTGATTTCTAAGTTTAAAGACCTGGACATAACCATACAGGAAAAGTTAATTGTTGGAGGAATTATTGCCAAATTGCCACCTTCCTGGAATAATTACAGGAAGAAGTTGTTGCACGATTATCTGTATAGGGGAAACAATTCCCTCCCCGGACATGAGTGACCGGGGGAAGGTACTTGGGTTATTGTCATAACTGTCTCTCATTCTCACCAACCCGGGTCACATCAGTCAGTCTCGATTTGCGGAGCCGCAACATAACGAAACGTTGGCATTACTGTAGCGTCACATCAACTGTACTTTAGGGTAGAAGTCTAATTTTGGCTTGTATAAAGATTGCTTAGGGGAGAAGGAAGAGGCATCTCATTTTTGAAACTTGTAACCCTAGAAGCCAAAAAGCTCTCACGATACTCTTTGTGCTACGAATAATTATACAAAATTCATAGATATTTCATACGTTTTTCTTGCACTTTTCATATTGAAACTCTTGTTTTTTTACTTTCAGTTCATTGTTTTCATCTATTTCTTTCACGGGAGTTTGTGGATCGGATACACACAACTTGTCTTTAAAC
The DNA here is from genome assembly GCA_029783415.1 of Anisodus acutangulus. Lineage (NCBI taxonomy): Eukaryota > Viridiplantae > Streptophyta > Magnoliopsida > Solanales > Solanaceae > Anisodus > Anisodus acutangulus. The sequence goes on along the minus strand of CM056500.1, from coordinate 23,569,853 downwards.
CCTATAATCAACAAATTCAACTAGTTTTTCCTAAAAACTATTTTAGCGGTAAACAAACTTGTTTTGCGTTTGATCTTTTGCTCATTTACAAATGCCTATGTACCGAAAAAATAAGAATTTGCCTCAGGGATACGCATAAAAACTGAAAAACTGGATCGAACCAGACTAATTTCGTTCTTGTTCTTTGGTTTGGTTTCGATATTAAATTTTATAAATCTTTGGTAGTCCATTTGGCTCTCAGTTTCGGGGTAACCGAAGAACCGAAATTAGGTGCAATATTTTGAATCACAAGCTTGTTGATCTGTATGTTAATTTCTTGCTGACTAGCTGCTGTTGGTCTTTCATCTCATAAAGCTTAAATGATAATTAATAGCGTTTTTTTGGTAGAGGAAAAATTTTGATATCTTGCAAGTTGCAAGAACTTTTCACATAAACTTATTTTGTTTATGTTTTTCCAAGTTGGTTTGCTCAAGGTTGTTGGCATGTTCCACGACATAATAACGCCATGATTTTTTATTTTTTTTGGTAATTATAAGACCATGAATGTTGAATGGGATGAGAAACAGTAAGTTTCCTCATTGCACGAGACTTGACTTGATTTTGCAGTTTGCACTCTAATCTGCTGAGCGAGTGAAAGAGAAGAATCCCTACTTATTTTCATTAATGAAAAGGTATATATACATGATATATAATATCTAATTATGAAAAATAAATCTACCTTTTCTTAATACAAGACTAACATCTTTTCCTAATACAAAACTACTACCATAATTACACTTGTACAAGAATTCTACAAATATAGTAAAATATATACAAAATCCACCTAAGTGATATACACGGTCAAACCGTGTATACCGTATCTTTCACACCCCAACAGTCATAGCGGGCAGTGGTCGTACACTGAGACTGTCCCTAAAATCTTCAAACAGAACTAAGGGAAGACCCTTAGTAAAGATGTCATCAATTTGGTACCGTGAAGAGACGTGCAAGACACGTACTTGTTAACGAGCTACCTTTTCGCGAACAAAGTGAATATCCATATCATTATGTTTAGTGCGCTGATGTTGGATCAGATTCCCAGAGAGATAGATTGCACTAACATTATCATAGTAGTCCAAGGTACTTTCTGAATAGGAAAGTGAAGCTCTAATAGAAGATTACGCAGCCAACAGGACTCAGACACCACATTGGCTATCCCTCGATACTCGGCCTCCGCACTGGATCGCGATAAAGTAGTCTGGCGTTTTGCTGACCACGAGACCATGTTATCACCAAGAAACATACAATAACCAAATGTCGAACATCCGGTATCTGGACATCCACCCTAATCAGCATCTATATAAAACACGAGAGTAGAGACGGAGGATGGATATAAATGCAAACCATAATCAAGAGTGTCTTGTATGTAACACATAATGCGTTTAAGCGCATGCATGTGCTCGTCCCTCGGATCATGCAGAAATAAACACACATGTTGCACTGCATAAGTAATATCGGGCCTCGTGAAAGTAAGATACTGAAGAGCCCCTACAAGACTGCGATAGTGGGAGGGATCCTCGTAAGGTGTGCTAGAGTTAGCACTCAACTTCGGTTTTGTATCAATCGGAGTAGGAGAGGACTTATAGGATGACATGCCAGCTCTCTCAATAATCTCAGCCGCATACTTCTTATGTGATAAAAATAGATATGCATGACGTGTGACAACTATACCCAAAAAATAACTCAAGGGCTTCAAGTCTTTCAAAGAAAATTCGAAACTGAGAAGAGACATGATAGACTTGTGAAGTTTATCAGAAGAGGCAGTCAATATAATATCATCCACATATAACAAAATATATGCCATAGAAGTACCACGATGATATATGAACAGATATGATCAGACCTACTGTAAGAAAGCTCAAAAGTAGAGACATAATCTGCAAACCTCTTATACCAAGACCAAGGGGCCTGCTTAAGCCCATACAAGGATTTCTTCAGCAAACAGACATGGTTCGGATGATCGGGGTCCCTGAAATCCAAGGGGCTAATGCATGTATACTCTTTCCTTGAGATCACCATGTTAGAAAGTATTTTTCACATCCAGGTGATGAATGGGCCATGCTCTCGATAGAGCCAGACTGAGAATAGTATGAATGATTGTCGGTTTGACCACCGGACTAAATGTCTCTCCACAATCCATGCCAACCTGTTGTGTTTTGCCATCACCTACAATGCGGGCCTTATGCCTCTCAAAATAACCATAATAATTTTTCTTATAAGTAAAAATCCACATATAACGAATGACATTAACAACAAGCGGATGGGGCTCGAACTCACACGTCTTATTTTTAATAAGAGTATAAATTCATCATCCATGGCCATTTCTAATTTGGGTCATGAAGGGCAGACACTGGGTTACATGGCAAGGGTAATTTAGTGACATTAGAATTAAGATTAAAATGTCTTTTGGGTTTAAAAATTCCCCGCTGGCTACGAGTAACGGACCCTTGACTCAGAATAGAATTGGACTGGACTGGGGTTGGTGTTGGACCGTATCGGGACTGGACCAAACTGGACGTAGGAGACTGGGTATTTAGGCCAGTAAGCAGTGGGCCTGCTGGCTGTGATACTGGACCTGGAAGGAAAATTATTGGGCCAACAGGCAGTGGGCCTGCTTGCCGAGAACCCGAAACTGGACTTGGATCATTTGGGCTAGCAGGCAGTGGGCCTACGGGCAGAATTGGGTCACGGGCAGGTTGGGCCTATTGTTGGATAATATACTGTGAGAGCCCATCATCCAAAAAATTATAAGAACTAGACACGAAATTATACAATTTAGCAAACGGAAATTGAGTTTCGTCAAAAATAACATGGCGACTAATTATGATTTTATTAGAAGATAAATTAAAACATTTGTAACCACGATGATTAGACGGATAACCCAAAAACACACAAGCGGTAGAACGAGCTTGAAGTTTGTTAATTGTAGTGGACGGAAACAGTGGATAACACAAACACCCAAACACCCTAAGATGAGAATACGAAGTGTTTTTATGATAAATAATTTTTAGGGAAGATTGATATGTTAATCATGTGTTAAGAAGTATGTTAAGGAGGTAAGTAACCATTTGTAATGTATGATGCCAAAAAGAATGGGGTAATGAAGCATGTGCTAGTAAAGTTCGAATAATATTATTAATGGTACAAGTTTTTCTTTATGCTTCTCCATTTTGTGAGGACTTATGAGGGAAATAAAAATGAAAAGATATGCCATTAGTGTTACGAAACTCCCTAAACGGCTCATTATCAAATTTCCTTCCATTATCACATTGAATATTTTTAATTTCTCGTTCAAATTGAGTACAGATGAATGCTCTAAACGTTAGGAATGTGGAAAAAACTTGAGACTTTTTAGATAAAGGAAAGGTCCACAAAAAATAGAATAATCATTCAAAAATAACACATAATAACGGTGGCCCACAGAGCTCAAAATGGGAGATGTCCACAGATCACTATGAATAATATCAAAAGGCAATAAAGTACTAGAGGTTGAGGCTACAAACGGTAATTTAACATATTTCTCAAGCGGACAAGAAGGACAAATATTATTACTACGTATACTATTACATTCAATAAAATTATTGTTTTTAAGAGAAGAAAGAACAGACGCCCCCGGATGACCCAAACACGCATGCCACAAGGAAGGTGCTAGAGCGGCAAATGTTGATGGTGTGTCTTGATTCGTGGAAGTGGTGGTGGTGATTGGGTAAAGCTCTCCCCGTCATGTAATCCTTCACAGAAAATCCAAAAGAATCAAAGTCAACAGAAATCCAATTATCAGTTGTGAATTTTCGAATAAACACTAAATTTTTAATTAAGTGAGGAGCATGAAAGATATTTTTCAAGGCTAAATGTGGGTTCGAAGGAGATAATTTGTGTGACCATAACCACGAATTGGAATTGAATCACCATTACCAACAATAATGCCACGATTTTTGCTCAAATTAAAATAAAACGAGAGATTACCCGGCGCGGACGTCATATGAGAAGTGACCCCAGTGTCCATGTACCAGTTTGCGTCCGAAGGATTTAATCCAAGCGTATGCATTGTTGCCTCGATATTCGTGGGACTCAGATGGACTGGCTGCTGGGCTGTGTAGGCATGATGAGGTCTCGGCCCAAGGACTGAATTGGGTTGTCGCTTCTGGTTGTTGTTCTGCCTGGCCCAACTGGCCGCTGGGTCTGGCTATGTCTGACTGTTGGGCCTAGCCTAGTATGGTGCTGGGTAGGGGTAGTAGGTCGTGGGCTAGTTGGTCCATTTCCAGGCTCACTGACCATTATGACCGGTGGCCCACTGCCCAGGCCCAACCTGTTGCTGCCCTTGCCAGCTGCCACCCTGGATACTGTTGCCGTCTTTGCCGCCACTGCGGCCGCTGCCTTTTCCATCAGAATTATGATTTTGACCCCGTTTTCCACCATTGTTATTCCGATTTTGAGGAGAATTATACGAATATGATGGAGAGTAGGAGTCTTGTGGCGAGGCAGCCAGCATGGCGGAATTTGCTCCAGTTGCGGCCTTTTTAGCCACCCCAACCTCTTCAAGGATTAGCATAGACCGGGCTTGGTAAAATGGAGGAAGATGGTTGCTTTGAAGAAGAAGAGTTCCAACGCCATTATACGCCTCGAATAGGCCTGCAACCATCTTAAGAACAAGACGATCATTTGTGACGGGCGCACCAACGCTCTTGAGTTGATCAGACAACTCCTTGAGCCTTTTACAATAGGCCGAGACATTCGAAAAATCCTCCATGTTGATGTGGGAGAATTCCTACTCAAAGGTCACGACACAGAAATTTTTATTATCTTGGAATATATCACACAATCTATTCCAAGTGTCCATGGCTGTGGCGTCAAGTTCAATAATAGTCTGCAAGAGGTCCGTAAAGATATAGAATAAATCCACTGGAGTACCGTAGCATCAAGAGTTTCCCACAACTCTATATCATTATCGGTGGTAGGCACTTTCTCCTTGCCTGTTGCCGAGGGGATGATGTGATGAAGGACTTGATTAGACCGTGCGTGAACTTTAAATAGTTCTGCTCACGTCACATATTGAACGTTTTCCATCTAAAAAACAATAGGGATGTTATTCTTGATGTTGGAGACTGCAATGGCAAGATGAAAGGTGTTCTTTGAGGTAGACATAATAAAAGAACAAGAGGAAAATTAGGGATGCGGAAAAAAATTTGGAAAGGAAAAAAAAAGAAAATGGGCCGGTGGCCAAGTCTTGGATTCCGAGATGAAGGGCGGCGGAAGAGAGGGTTTGGGAAGGAAAATTTGCCTTAGACTTCTGATACCATGAAAGAGAATAATTCACTGCTTATTTTCATTAATGAAGAGGTATATATACATGATATACAATATCTAATTATGGAAAATAAATCTACATTTTTCTAATACAAGACTAATACCTTTTCATAATACAATACTACAACCATAATTACACTTGTATAAGAATTCAACAAATATGATAAAATATATACAAAATCCACCTAAGTGATATACACGGTCAAACCGTGTATACCGTGTCTTTCAGTGAGACATTAGAGGAAATTTACTCAAGATAGTAGAGGAAAAAGAAAAGGCAACTGGCTAGGGTCTTTACTCAATAGGGATGACAATTGGAGCATGGCAGGGCGGGGATTGGGGTTGGGTGTGAGGCAGGACAGGACAGGGCAGGGCAGGGCAATGCTTAAATGGGGCAGGATAGGGCGGGGCAAACTTTAATTTTTGAGATTTTCTGATAGGGCAGGACGTGTTGTAAAATTGTTGTACAAAATACGAAAATAGTATGAAATTGTTGAAAGCTTGAGACGTGTCAAGATACCGTCCTTAAGAATAATTCACCCGATATAGGTGTATCCCCAGGATTCATCAAACTCTTCTAATATAAATTAGAAGTCAGAATCTAATAAAGTTTTTACAAAAATAGATAACCCAACACTAAAAATGAGAAGAAGAAAAAGTAGTTTTTGCTCTTCGTATTTCACTGTCTCAAAATAAACACACAAGTTCATATTTGTAGGACTAGGGAAGAATGACCCGTGCCAGCACGGGCCCAGTGTGTAGTAGGCTTAATGGATATACAGTTGATGTATTCGCTATTTATTTATTACTTATGATGCTATGAAATGTATCTTGTTTTTTGTATCTCTAAAAGATAAGTGCTAAAGGCAAACTACTTTTGGAAGTGATGTTTTCATGTTGAGTTAAAAATGGTGCGATGTGTGTGAAGTCACAAGATGTCATTTTTGAGATGAAGTATCCCTTCACCGATATTATATTATGATTGGCAAATGTTATAGTATTTACATTCATGGTTGACAATGCTTCTGATCAATAGAAAACGAAGAGGAGTCAGCCAAACGGGCTCAAAATTAAGTTGCAGCTTACATTTATAGAGTACTGATCTACGTGTGGTAATAGCTGCAGGGCAAAAGAAAAGAAAACTAATACATCATGAAACTGAACTTTCTCCTTCTGATGTGGATATCGATCCATGCCTCTGATATGGGCACAATTTACACTCTACTATGACTTGTGGTTTGCAAGTGAAGGCTGTCAACCTTTCTTCTACCGGTGAGTGTTCTTGCAAGATTGTTCACCTACATTAAACGAAATAAAAATGTCCACCGAATGTTCCCATGAAGTGAAATCTCTCTCTAACATCATCAACTTTATCATTGAAGGTCGGAAGTTAAGAGAATTACCAGGTGAAGAGACTGAATGCTCATATTTCCTAAGGTGGGCCAGGACATTTGAGATTCTTTATGCTAGTACCACCCCATTTCAGAAGTTTATCCCTCACCCATACTACAAAAAGTTATCTTTTGCTAAAACTTAAGAGAAGAGAGAAGGGATCAAATCCAAATCTTGCGATAAAAGATTTAATTATTCAAAAAAGCTAAAGTCAAATCTTGCGAGATGAATATGACTTGAAAAAACTGAGGTGAAACCTTATGGTCTTTCCTATTGATTGAAGTGATAAAATTAGCTTTCACATTAACTGAATAGACTTGAGGCAATGTATTAATATCAAAATACGTATTTAATGGGTATAAGCTATAAAAAGTGCCAAAGTTTTCTATATATGAACATCTACATATCAACTACTTTGGATCCATACCTAAAAGTTGAAAGAGGAAACAAATAAATTTTACCTTTGATTCATGAGTCCCTTCATGTGTAAGAAAAATCTCATTTCAGTGCTTAATAGGGTTGACAGACTAAATATGAAGAACTGTGTAAAGCTGAATCTAACTAATATCTCCATCCTCCACCGGAGCAAGAATATTCAGATTTATCATAGTCCCGGTTCTGCTGAAGCAGCAGCAGCAAATAACATGTGATCACTGGTGCTCATCAACAGCTCGGCCAGATGAAAATACTCCGTAACAAACAGGGCATTTAAATATATTTTTAACTTGATAACTTGCTCAGGTATATATTGTTAGAAAAAGAGATCTGTATGATAAGAAATGAATTGTAGAAACTAGATTAGGACGAGATGATTCTATGTCCTTAGGATAATATTAGCCCCCACTATATTGCTGATGGGATTAACTTGCTAATTACCCCCAGGATTACCTAACCTTAAGAACGAATTTTACAGCAACTTATTCGTTCTTCATGAACATGAATTGCTTGAAAGAAAGAAGGTTTTCTTGGTTGGAAGATATAGATTGCAAGATCATCTTTTAATCATGTGCCATTCCATATTTAAAGGAATCAAGTACCCTTTCATGAACAATTGTAATCTTTCATGAAACAATGTAATCTTTCATGAACAATTGTGACTTTTCATGAAATCAACATTTAAAAACAGCAAAAGATTAAATGATATTTAAGCCCGTGTTCGTGCACGTGCAAAGTGCTAAGTGCTAGTCTTTGATTAATAATATATTAGCATATTATTAATCCAATGATAAGCACATCCAAGCCCAATACATGTTTGGCCCAACTAAATGAACTCTTTTCAATTTAATATACCAAGTACAAAAATACTTATAAACACATCAAGCTTTTCTTATTCTTCCAATGTGGGACAAACTCCCATACACATCTTCCTAACAAACACAATTGAAGACTATATACAACAATCCCCCACTTAGTCTTCAATTTAACAAAAGTGCTTAGATGAAAGTATCTTGCGATTTGAACTTTCACTTAGTTACAGTTCTTCAAAATCCTAACGAAATTAATGGCGGCTTAAAGCGTTTGAGCCAAAATTCCTTATGCTAGAATCGGAAGACTGAACACACAATTATTCTTTTCCATGTTCATATCGAGGCTGCACCATTATGGCCATGTGCTCCACCTGGTTTCATAGACATTTACAAAGTTCGACCCAAAACTCTTGTTAGAAGCGGCACCACTTCTTATGTCTATATAGGTGAAATTCTTCCATTACCTGAATTTCATTAAGAGTATATTACTCACCCTATAAAACATACACTAGAACAATAGTTACACTAGTGTGACCTAATCAGTTATCAACAACTTGTTATTACCACATTGAACCTTTTAACCATGGGTATTCATAGAAAAAGGTTGGGTTTCCATTGTTGCTGATTAATTCAAGGGTCATAAGCCCATTTCTTGACTTGTTCCATAAATCATTTCTCTTGGAAGTCCTTTAGTAAAAGGATCTGCCAAATTGTTACAAGACCTTACGTAAATCACAGTTACAATCCCGTCGGATATTAACTGTCTCACATACGCATGTCTCAAACTGATGTGTCTAGACTTACCATTATAAATCTTATTATAAGCTCTAGACAGAGTTGCCTCACTATCACAGTGCAAAGAAATGGCTGGCATCGGTTGTGGCCACAACTTTATATCCAATAACATATTTCTCAGCCACTCTGCTTCTTTGCTCTTTGCACCCAAAGCTAAAAATTCAGCTTCCATGGTAGAATGTGTGATACATGTCTGTTTCTTTGAGGCCCAAGAAACAGCACCACCACCGAGCATAAAAATCCAACCACTTGTGGATTTATTATCTCCATCACTAGATATCCAACTAGCATCTGTATATCCCTCAAGCACAGCTGGAAAATTTCCATAATGCAAAGCATAACTTTTGGTTCTTTTCAAATAACCAAAAATTCTTCCAATTGCTCGCCAATGTTCTGTACCTGGATTACTAGTAAATCTAGAAAGTTTGCAAACTGCAAATGCAATATCAGGCCTAGTACAATGTGTAGCATACATCAAGCTACCTATTGCACTAGCATACTCTAGCTGAGCCACAGATCTTCCACTGTTCATACTAAGTTTGCATGATGTTTCATATGGAGTGTTAGCTTCCTTGAAGTTCAAATGTTCAAATTTCTTAAGCATCTTCTCAACATAATGAGACTGACTCAAGGAATAACCCCCACTATTTCTTCTAACTTTGATACCCAATATGGTATCAACCTCATTTAAGTCCTTCATTTTGAAACAGGAACTCAAATAGGTTTTGACTTCATTTATGTCATTTATGTTTGTTCCAAAGATTAACATATCATCTACATAAAGGCACAAGATTACACCATAATCTTTTGTAAACTTAGAATATATACACCTGTCAGCAGAATTATGTATAAAACCATTAGACAAAACAGCATAATCAAATTTCTCATGCCATTGCTTCGGAGCTTGTTTTAAACCATACAATGATTTAACTAACTTACAAACTTTATGTTCATAACTCGGAAGGACAAAACCTTCAGGTTGTCTCATGTACACCTCTTCATCTAAATCACCATTTAGAAAAGCAGTTTTTACATCCATTTGATAAATATGCAAATCATACAGAGAGGCTAAAGCTATCAATATTCTTATAGATGCAATTCTAGCCACAGGAGCATAAGTATCAAAATAATCTACTCCTTCCCTTTGGCTAAATCCTTGTCCAACAAGCCTAGCTTTGAAAACTTTGATTGATTCATTATCCACACTCTTCTTTACCCTGACAACCCACTTACATCCTATAGACTTTGAGCCAGGAGGCAAGTCTGTCAAAACCCAAGTCTTATTAGCCATTAAAGACTCCATCTCGTCATCTATTGCTTCTTTCCAAAAAGCTGAATTTCTAGATGCCATTGCTTCTTGAAATGTCTTTGGGTCATCACATTCATCTTCAACATTGAGAACGATTTGGATTTTATTGGTAACAACTTCTCTATTTCCTTCAACAAGAAAGGAAATTGCTTGGGAATTTATGAAATCTGAATCCAAATTCTTCTCCTTTCTAACTCTGACACTCCTTCTAAGTTCACTAGAAGCATTAGGATTTAACATATCACTGTTAAGAGAAGCATTAGAACTTTCTGTTTGAGGTATTTGCAAGGACCCATTAACACGGTTGGAATCACTCCGGAACTTATCTCAAAGAACTCTACGTCTCGAGATTCCACAATTACATTTGAGTCGAAGTCTAGCAGCCTATATGCTTTTGAATTTTCTGCATATCCTACAAATACACTTTTCAAAGCTCTTGGACCTAATTTAGTTTTCTTAGGATCTGGGACCTTATAATAGGCTAAGCACCCCCAAACTTTAAAATAACTAATGTTAGGTTTTCTTCCTTTCCAAATTTCATGTGGTGACAGTTTTATCTTCTTGGAAGGAATTCTATTATGTACATGACATGCAGTTAGTAAAGCTTCACCCTATAAGTTCATAGGTAAGTTTGAGTTCATAGGTAACCATCCACTGCCTCAGTGTAATCTTTGAAGAGTGAGCGATTGTTGCAAACATGGGTGGTAGCACCAGAGTCATACCACCAATCATCACTTGTAGTGATTCGACCATGTGCAACTCTTGGATCATTCCAATATGCATCTCGTAAAGCATGGCAATGATCTCATTAGTATTTTGCTCAACAACATTAGCAATCGCCTTCTCTTGATGTTCCTTTTCTGGTTTTGATTATGCTCCTTCTTAGGGTTCTATGAAACGTTTGAAATGGCCTTTCTTTCCACAATTGTAACAAACGATTTCGAGACATGTCCTTCTTAACCCTTTTATTCGGGTTGGCGGCATTGGAGTAAATATTTGCCTTTATCTTACCCTTTAGATTCTTACGAGTAACATAGTTCACTTTAGAACTAGAAGCATCATTCAAAACCTTCTCACGATTTCGAGTTTCCTCTTCAATTAAATCGGTATTTACGAATCATTCTAAAGTGAACTCCTCGAAGTGTGCAACAACTTCTTCTGTAATTATTCCAGGAAGGTGGCAATTTGGCAATAATTCCTCCAACAATTAACTTTTCGGTATGGTTATGTCCAGGTCTTTAAACTTAGAAATCAATATCGAAATTCATGCACTTGATCAAGTATAGAGGTGCCATCAACCATAGAAAATTCAAAGAACTTAAAAGTAACAAACTTATCGCCCCTTGTTTTTCTGCATCATATTTGAATTCGGGGCCTTCCACATCTCCTTTGCGGTGAATTGGAGTGTAGAGATCATCTGAACGATCGAGAGAGGAGTTCGAGAATAAACCCTCTCGCAAATAAGCGTTTCATCTTCGACACGCTTCTTGCGTTACGCTATCTTTTCTTGAGTGTCATCGTCTGCTGGTTACGCCAAAGCCCCTAAATTCGGATCTAGAATATAGAAGATTTTCAAAGCGATGAGTAGGAACGACATCTTCTCCTTCCAACGTAGGAAATTGGTTCCATCAAAGCGATCTAGTTTCATGATATCATTACCAAACATCTTCATAGTGTTCTCCATAATATTATCCTAAGATTGTTAGAAAAAGAGATCTGTATGATAAGAAATGAATTGTAGAAACTAGATTAGGACGAGATGATTCTCTGTCCTTAGGATAATATTAGCCCCCACTATATTGTTGATGGGATTAACTTGCTAATTACCCCCAGGATTACCTAACCTTAAGAACGAATTTTACAGCAACTTATTCGTTCTTCATGAACATGAATTGCTTGAAAGAAAGAAGGTTTTCTTGGTTGGAAGATATAGATTGCAAGATCGTCTTTTAATCATGTGCCATTCCATATTTAAAGGAATCAAGTACTCTTTCATGAACAATTGTAATCTTTCATGAAACAATGTAATCTTTCATGAACAATTGTGACTTTTCATGAAATCAACATTTAAAAACAGCAAAAGATTAAATGATATTTAAGCCCGTGTTCGTGCACGTGCAAAGTGCTAAGTGCTAGTCTTTGATTAATAATATATTAGCATATTATTAATCCAATGATAAGCACATCCAAGCCCAATACATGTTTGGCCCAACTAAATGAACTATTTTCAATTTAATATACCAAGTACAAAAATACTTATAAACACATCAAGCTTTTCTTATTCTTCCAATGTGGGATAAACTCCCATACACATCTTCCTAACAAACACAATTGAAGACTATATACAACAATTCCCCACTTAGTCTTCAGTTTAACAAAAGTGCTTAGATGAAAGTATCTTGCGATTTGAACTTTCACTTAGTTACAGTTCTTCAAAATCCTAACGAAATTAATGGCGGCTTAAAGCGTTTGAGCCAAAATTCCTTATGCTAGAATCGGAAGACTGAACACACAATTATTCTTTTCCATGTTCATATCGAGGTAGCACCATTATGGCCATGTGCTCCACCTGGTTTCATAGATATTTACAAAAGTTCGACCCAAAACTCTTGTTAGAAGCGGCACCACTTCTTATGTCTATATAGGTGAAATTCTTCCATTACCTGAATTTCATTAAGAGTATATTACTCACCCTATAAAACATACACTAGAACAATAGTTACACTAGTGTGACCTAATCAGTTATCAACAACTTGTTATTACCACATTGAACCTTTTAACCATGGGTATTCATAGAAAAAGGTTGGGTTTCCATTGTTCTTTGATTAATTCAAACTGGTCGCAAGCCCATTTCTTGACTTGTTCCATAAATCATTTCTCTTGGAAGTCCTTTAGTAAAAGGATCTGCCAAATTGTTACAAGACCTTCGTAAATCACGATTACAATCCCGTCGGATATTAACTGTCTCACATACGCATGTCTCAAACTGATGTGTCTAGACTTACCATTATAAATCTTATTATAAGCTCTAGACGAGTTGCCTCACTATCACAAAGTGCAAAGAAATGGTGGCATCGGTTGTGGCCACAACTTTATATCCAATAACATATTTCTCACCACTCGCTTCTTTGCTCTTGCCCCAAAGCTAAAAATTCAGCTTCCATGGTAGAATGTGTGATACATGTCTGCATTTCTTTGAGGCCCAAGAAACAAAGACCACCACCGAGCATAAAAATCCAACCACTTGTGGATTTATTATCTCCATCACTAGATATCCAACTAGCATCTGTATATCCCTCAAGCACAATTTGGAAAATTTCCATAATGCAAAGCATAACTTTTGGTTCTTTTCAAATAACCAAAAATTCTTCCAATTGCTCGCCAATGTTACGTACTGGATTACTAGTAAATCTAGAAAGTTTGCAAACTGCAAATGCAATATCGTGCCTAGTACAATGTGTAGCATACATCAAGCTACCTATTGCACTAGCATACTCTAATGAGCCACAGATCTTCCACTTTGTTCATACTAAGTTTGCATGATATTTCATATGGAGTGTTAGCTTCCTTGAAGTTCAAATGTTCAAATTTCTTAAGCATCTTCTCAACATAATGAGACTGACTCAAGGAATAACCCCCACTATTTCTTCTAACTTTGATACCCAATATAGTATCAACCTCATTTAAGTCCTTCATTTTGAAACAGGAACTCAAATAGGTTTTGACTTCATTTATGTCATTTATGTTTGTTCCAAAGATTAACATATCATCTACATAAAGGCACAAGATTACACCATAATCTTTTGTAAACTTAGAATATATACACCTGTCACAGAATTATGTATAAAACCATTAGACAAAACGGCATAATCAAATTTCTCATGCCATTGCTTGAGCTTGTTTTAAACCATACAATGATTTAACTAACTTACAAACTTTATGTTCATAACTTGGAAGGACAAAACCTTCAGGTTGTCTCATGTACACCTCTTCATCTAAATCACCATTTAGAAAAGCGGTTTACATCCATTTGATAAATATGCAAATCATACAGAGAGGCTAAAGCTATCAATATTCTTATAGATGCAATTCTAGCCACAGGAGCATAAGTATCAAAATAATCTACTCCTTCCCTTTGGCTAAATCCTTGTCCAACAAGCCTAGCTTTGAAAACTTTGATTGATTCATTATCCACACTCTTCTTTACCCTGACAACCCACTTACATCCTATAGACTTTGAGCCAGGAGGCAAGTCTGTCAAAACCCAAGTCTTATTAGCCATTAAAGACTCCATCTCGTCATCTATTGCTTCTTTCCAAAAGCTGAATTTCTAGATGCCATTGCTTCTTGAAATGTCTTTGGGTCATCACATTCATCTTCAACATTGAGAACGATTTGGATTTTATTGGTAACAACTTCTCTATTTCCTTCAACAAGAAAGGAAATTGCTTGGGAATTTATGAAATCTGAATCCAAATTCTTCTCATTTCTAACTCTGACACTCCTTCTAAGTTCACTAGAAGCATTAGGATTTAACATATCACTGTTAAGAGAAGCATTAGAACTTTCTGTTTGAGGTATTTGCAAGGACCCATTAACACGGTTGGAATCACTCCGGAACTTATTCTCAAAGAACTCTACGTCTCGAGATTCCACAATTACATTTGAGTCGAAGTCTAGCAGCCTATATGCTTTTGAATTTTCTGCATATCCTACAAATACACTTTTCAAAGCTCTTGGACCTAATTTAGTTTTCTTAGGATCTGGGACCTTATAATAGGCTAAGCACCCCCAAACTTTAAAATAACTAATGTTAGGTTTTCTTCCTTTCCAAATTTCATGTGGTGACAGTTTTATCTTCTTGGAAGGAATTCTATTATGTACATGACATGCAGTTAGTAAAGCTTCACCCTATAAGTTCATAGGTAAGTTTGAGTTCATAGGTAACCATCCACTGCCTCAGTGTAATCTTTGAAGAGTGAGCGATTGTTGCAAACATGGGTGGTAGCACCAGAGTCATACCACCAATCATCACTTGTAGTGATTCCAGCCATGTGCAACTCTTGGATCATTCCAATATGCATCTCAGAAAGCATGGCAATGATCTCATTAGTATTTTGCTCAACAACATTAGCAATCGCCTTCTCTTCAGTGTTCCTTTTCTGGTTTTGATTATGCTCCTTCTTAGGGTTCCTGCAGAAACGTTTGAAATGGCCTTTCTTTCCACAATTGTAACAAACGATTTCAGACATGTCCTTCTTAACCCTTTTATTCGGGTTGGCAGCATTGGAGTAAATATTTGCCTTTATCTTACCCTTTAGATTCTTCTGAGTAACATAGTTCACTTTAGAACTAGAAGCATCATTCAAAACCTTCTCACAATTTCGAGTTTCCTCTTCAATTCGTCAGTGTTTCTGAATCTGTTCTAAAGTGAACTCCTCAGAAGTGTGCAACAACTTCTTCCTGTAATTATTCCAGGAAGGTGGCAATTTGGCAATAATTCCTCCAACAATTAACTTTTCCGGTATGGTTATGTCCAGGTCTTTAAACTTAGAAATCAATATCAGAAATTCATGCACTTGATCAAGTATAGAGGTGCCATCAACCATAGAAAATTCAAAGAACTTAAAAGTAACAAACTTATACGCCTTGTTTTTACGCATCATATTTGAATTCAGGGCCTTCCACATCTCCTTTGCAGACTGAATTGGAGTGTAGAGATCATACAGACGATCAGAGAGGGAGTTCAGAATAAACCCTCTGCACAGCGTTTCATCTTCGACACGCTTCTTGCGTTCTGCTATCTTTTCTTCAGTGTCATCGTCTGCTGGTTCTGCCAAAGCCCCTAAATTCGGATCTAGAATATAGAAGATCTTCAAAGCAGTGAGTAGGAACGACATCTTCTCCTTCCAACGTAGGAAATTGGTTCCATCAAAACGATCTAGTTTCACAGTATCATTACCAAACATCTTCATAGTGTTCTCCATAATATTATCCTAAGATTGTTAGAAAAAGAGATCTGTATGATAAGAAATGAATTGTAGAAACTAGATTAGAACGAGATGATTCTCTGTCCTTAGGATAATATTAGCCCCACTATATTGTTGATGGGATTAACTTGCTAATTACCCCCAGGATTACCTAACCTTAAGAACGAATTTTACAGCAACTTATTCGTTCTTCATGAACATGAATTGCTTGAAAGAAAGAAGGTTTTCTTGGTTGGAAGATATAGATTGCAAGATCGTCTTTTAATCATGTGCCATTCCATATTTAAAGGAATCAAGTACTCTTTCATGAACAATTGTAATCTTTCATGAAACAATGTAATCTTTCATGAACAATTGTGACTTTTCATGAAATCAACATTTAAAAACAGCAAAAGATTAAATGATATTTAAGCCCGTGTTCGTGCACGTGCAAAGTGCTAAGTGCTAGTCTTTGATTAATAATATATTAGCATATTATTAATCCAATGATAAGCACATCCAAGCTCAATACATGTTTGGCCCAACTAAATAAACTCTTTTCAATTTAATATACCAAGTACAAAAATACTTATAAACACATCAAGCTTTTCTTATTCTTCCAATGTGGGACAAACTCCCATACACATCTTCCTAACAAACACAATTGAAGACTATATACAACAATCCCCCACTTAGTCTTCAATTTAACAAAAGTGCTTAGATGAAAGTATCTTGCGATTTGAACTTTGACTTAGTTACAGTTCTTCAAAATCCTAACGAAATTAATGGCGGCTTAAAGCGTTTGAGCCAAAATTCCTTATGCTAGAATCGGAAGACTGAACACACAATTATTCTTTTCCATGTTCATATCGAGGCTGCACCATTATGGCCATGTGCTCCACCTGGTTTCATAGACATTTACAAAAGTTCGACCCAAAACTCTTGTTAGAAGCGGCACCACTTCTTATGTCTATATAGGTGAAATTCTTCCATTACCTGAATTTCATTAAGAGTATATTACTCACCCTATAAAACATACACTAGAACAATAGTTACACTAGTGTGACCTAATCAGTTATCAACAACTTGTTATTACCACATTGAACCTTTTAACCATGGGTATTCATAGAAAAAGGTTGGGTTTCCATTGTTGCTGATTAATTCAAACTGGGCGCAAGCCCATTTCTTGACTTGTTCCATAAATCATTTCTCTTGGAAGTCCTTTAGTAAAAGGATCTGCCAAATTGTTACAAGACCTTACGTAAATCACAGTTACAATCCCGTCGGATATTAACTGTCTCACATACGCATGTCTCAAACTGATGTGTCTAGACTTACCATTATAAATCTTATTATAAGCTCTAGACAGAGTTGCCTCACTATCACAGTGCAAAGAAATGGCTGGCATCGGTTGTGGCCACAACTTTATATCCAATAACATATTTCTCAGCCACTCTGCTTCTTTGCCTGCTGCCCCCAAAGCTAAAAATTCAGCTTCCATGGTAGAATGTGTGATACATGTCTGTTTCTTTGAGGCCCAAGAAACAGCACCACCACCGAGCATAAAAATCCAACCACTTGTGGATTTATTATCTCCATCACTAGATATCCAACTAGCATCTGTATATCCCTCAAGTCCAGCTGGAAAATTTCCATAATGCAAAGCATAACTTTTGGTTCTTTTCAAATAACCAAAAATTCTTCCAATTGCTCGCCAATGTTCTGTACCTGGATTACTAGTAAATCTAGAAAGTTTGCAAACTGCAAATGCAATATCAAGCCTAGTACAATGTGTAGCATACATCAAGCTACCTATTGCACTAGCATACTCTAGCTGAGCCACAGATCTTCCACTTGTTCATACTAAGTTTGCATGATGTTTCATATGGAGTGTTAGCTTCCTTGAAGTTCAAATGTTCAAATTTCTTAAGCATCTTCTCAACATAATGAGACTGACTCAAGGAATAACCCCCACTATTTCTTCTAACTTTGATACCCAATATGGTATCAACCTCATTTAAGTCCTTCATTTTGAAACAAGAACTCAAATAGGTTTTGACTTCATTTATGCCATTTATGTTTGTTCCAAAGATTAACATATCATCTACATAAAGGCACAAGATTACACCATAATCTTTTGTAAACTTAGAATATATACACCTGTCAGCAGAATTATGTATAAAACCATTAGACAAAACAAAGCATAATCAAATTTCTCATGCCATTGCTTTCTGAGCTTGTTTTAAACCATACAATGATTTAACTAACTTACAAACTTTATGTTCATAACCCTAAGGACAAAACCTTCAGGTTGTATCATGTACACCTCTTCATCTAAATCACCATTTAGAAAAGCAGTTTTACATCCATTTGATGAATATGCAAATCATACTGAAGAGGCTAAAGCTATCAATATTCTTATAGATGCAATTCTAGCCACAGGAGCATAAGTATCAAAATAATCTACTCCTTCCCTTTGGCTAAATCCTTGTCCAACAAGCCTAGCTTTGAAAACTTTGATTGATTCATTATCCACACTCTTCTTTACCCTGACAACCCACTTACATCCTATAGACTTTGAGCCAGGAGGCAAGTCTGTCAAAACCCAAGTCTTATTAGCCATTAAAGACTCCATCTCGTCATCTATTGCTTCTTTCCAAAAAGCTGAATTTCTAGATGCCATTGCTTCTTGAAATGTCTTTGGGTCATCACATTCATCTTCAACATTGAGAACGATTTGGATTTTATTGGTAACAACTTCTCTATTTCCTTCAACAAGAAAGGAAATTGCTTGGGAATTTATGAAATCAATCCAAATTCTTCTCCTTTCTAACTCTGACACTCCTTCTAAGTTCACTAGAAGCATTAGGATTTAACATATCACTGTTAAGAGAAGCATTAGAACTTTCTGTTTGAGGTATTTGCAAGGACCCATTAACACGGTTGGAATCACTCCGGAACTTATTCTCAAAGAACTCTACGTCTCGAGATTCCACAATTACATTTGAGTCGAAGTCTAGCAGCCTATATGCTTTTGAATTTTCTGCATATCCTACAAATACACTTTTCAAAGCTCTTGGACCTAATTTAGTTTTCTTAGGATCTGGGACCTTATAATAGGCTAAGCACCCCCAAACTTTAAAATAACTAATGTTAGGTTTTCTTCCTTTCCAAATTTCATGTGGTGACAGTTTTATCTTCTTGGAAGGAATTCTATTATGTACATGACATGCAGTTAGTAAAGCTTCACCCTATAAGTTCATAGGTAAGTTTGAGTTCATAGGTAACCATCCACTGCCTCAGTGTAATCTTTGAAGAGTGAGCGATTGTTGCAAACATGGGTGGTAGCACCAGAGTCATACCACCAATCATCACTTGTAGTGATTCCACCATGTGCAACTCTTGGATCATTCCAATATGCATCTCGAAAGCATGGCAATGATCTCATTAGTATTTTGCTCAACAACATTAGCAATCGCCTTCTCTTGATGTTCCTTTTCTGGTTTTGATTATGCTCCTTCTTAGGGTTCCCGCAGTAAACGTTTGAAATGGCCTTTCTTTCCACAATTGTAACAAACGATTTCAGACATGTCCTTATTAACCCTTTTATTCGGGTTGGCGGCATTGGAGTAAATATTTGCCTTTATCTTACCCTTTAGATTCTTACGAGTAACATAGTTCACTTTAGAACTAGAAGCATCATTCAAAACCTTCTCACGATTTCGAGTTTCCTCTTGATTAAATCGGTGTTTGAATCATTTCTAAAGTGAACTCCTCGAAGTGTGCAACAACTTCTTCCTGTAATTATTCCAGGAAGGTGGCAATTTGGCAATAATTCCTCCAACAATTAACTTTTCCGGTATGGTTATGTCCAGTCTTTAAACTTAGAAATCAATATCGAAATTCATGCACTTGATCAAGTATAGAGGTGCCATCAACCATAGAAAATTCAAAGAACTTAAAAGTAACAAACTTATCCGCTCTTGTTTTTCTCGCATCATATTTGAATTACAGGGCCTTCCACATCTCCTTTGCAGACTGAATTGGAGTGTAGAGATCATACTGACGATCGAGAGGGAGTTCAGAATAAACCCTCGCAAATAAGCGTTTCATCTTCGACACGCTTCTTGCGTCTGCTATCTTTTCTTCAGTGTCATCGTCTGCTGGTTCTGCCAAAGCCCCTAAATTCGGATCTAGAATATAGAAGATCTTCAAAGCAGTGAGTAGGAACGACATCTTCTCCTTCCAACGTAGGAAATTGGTTCCATCAAAACGATCTAGTTTCACAGTATCATTACCAAACATCTTCATAGTGTTCTCCATAATATTATCCTAAGATTGTTAGAAAAAGAGATCTGTATGATAAGAAATGAATTGTAGAAACTAGATTAGAACGAGATGATTCTCTGTCCTTAGGATAATATTAGCCCCCACTATATTGCTGATGGGATTAACTTGCTAATTACCCCCAGGATTACCTAACCTTAAGAACGAATTTTACAGCAACTTATTCGTTCTTCATGAACATGAATTGCTTGAAAGAAAGAAGGTTTTCTTGGTTGGAAGATATAGATTGCAAGATCGTCTTTTAATCATGTGTCATTCCATATTTAAAGGAATCAAGTACCCTTTCATGAACAATTGTAATCTTTCATGAAACAATGTAATCTTTCATGAACAATTGTGACTTTTCATGAAATCAACATTTAAAAACAGCAAAAGATTAAATAATATTTAAGCCCGTGTTAGCACGCGTGCAAAGTGCTAAGTGCTAGTCTTTGATTAATAATATATTAGCATATTATTAATCCAATGATAAGCACATCCAAGCCCAATACATGTTTGGCCCAACTAAATGAACTCTTTTCAATTTAATATACCAAGTACAAAAATACTTATAAACACATCAAGCTTTTCTTATTCTTCCAATGTGGGACAAACTCCCATACACATCTTCCTAACAAACACAATTGAAGACTATATACAACAATCCCCCACTTAGTCTTCAATTTAACAAAAGTGCTTAGATGAAAGTATCTTGCGATTTGAACTTTGACTTAGTTACAGTTCTTCAAAATCCTAATGAAATTAATGGCGGCTTAAAGCGTTTGAGCCAAAATTCCTTATGCTAGAATCGGAAGACTGAACACACAATTATTCTTTTCCATGTTCATATCGAGGTAGCACCATTATGGCCATGTGCTCCACCTGGTTTCATAGACATTTACAAAAGTTCGACCCAAAACTCTTGTTAGAAGCGGCACCACTTCTTATGTCTATATAGGTGAAATTCTTCCATTACCTGAATTTCATTAAGAGTATATTACTCACCCTATAAAACATACACTAGAACAATAGTTACACTAGTGTGACCTAAGCAGTTATCAACAACTTGTTATTACGACATTGAACCTTTTAACCATGGGTATTCATAGAAAAAGGTTGGGTTTCCATTGTTGCTGATTAATTCAAACTGGTCGCAAGCCCATTTCTTGACTTGTTCCATAAATCATTTCTCTTGGAAGTCCTTTAGTAAAAGGATCTGCCAAATTGTTACAAGACCTTACGTAAATCACAGTTACAATCCCGTCGGATATTAACTGTCTCACATACGCATGTCTCAAACTGATGTGTCTAGACTTACCATTATAAATCTTATTATAAGCTCTAGACAGAGTTGCCTCACTATCACAGTGCAAAGAAATGGCTGGCATCGGTTGTGGCCACAACTTTATATCCAATAACATATTTCTCAGCCACTCTGCTTCTTTGCCTGCTTCCCCCAAAGCTAAAAATTCAGCTTCCATGGTAGAATGTGTGATACATGTCTGTTTCTTTGAGGCCCAAGAAACAGCACCACCACCGAGCATAAAAATCCAACCACTTGTGGATTTATTATCTCCATCACTAGATATCCAACTAGCATCTGTATATCCCTCAAGTACAGCTGGAAAATTTCCATAATGCAAAGCATAACTTTTGGTTCTTTTCAAATAACCAAAAATTCTTCCAATTGCTCGCCAATGTTCTGTACCTGGATTACTAGTAAATCTAGAAAGTTTGCAAACTGCAAATGCAATATCGTGCCTAGTACAATGTGTAGCATACATCAAGCTACCTATTGCACTAGCATACTCTAGCCGAGCCACAGATCTTCCACTCGCTCATACTAAGTTTGCATGATGTTTCATATGGAGTGTTAGCTTCCTTGAAGTTCAAATGTTCAAATTTCTTAAGCATCTTCTCAACATAATGAGACTGACTCAAGGAATAACCCCCACTATTTCTTCTAACTTTGATACCCAATATGGTATCAACCTCATTTAAGTCCTTCATTTTGAAACAGGAACTCAAATAGGTTTTGACTTCATTTATGCCATTTATGTTTGTTCCAAAGATTAACATATCATCTACATAAAGGCACAAGATTAGACCATAATCTTTTGTAAACCTAGAATATATACACTGTCCGAGAATTATGTATAAAACCATTAGACAAAACAAAGATAATCAAATTTCTCATGCCATTGCTTCGGAGCTTGTTTTAAACCATACAATGATTTAACTAACTTACAAACTTTATGTTCATAACCCGGAAGGACAAAACCTTCAGGTTGTCTCATGTACACCTCTTCATCTAAATCACCATTTAGAAAAGCAGTTTTTACATCCATTTGATGAATATGCAAATCATACAGAGAGGCTAAAGCTATCAATATTCTTATAGATGTAATTCTAGCCACAGGAGCATAAGTATCAAAATAATCTACTCCTTCCTTTTGGCTAAATCCTTGTCCAACAAGCCTAGCTTTGAAAACTTTGATTGATTCATTATCCACACTCTTCTTTACCCTGAAAACCCACTTACATCCTATAGCCTTTGAGCCAGGAGGCAAGTCTGTCAAAACCCAAGTCTTATTAGCCATTAAAGACTCCATCTCGTCATCTATTGCTTCTTTCCAAAAAGTCAATTTCTAGATGCCATTGCTTCTTGAAATGTCTTTGGGTCATCACATTCATCTTCAACATTGAGAACGATTTGGATTTTATTGGTAACAACTTCTATTTCCTTCAACAAGAAAGGAAATTGCTTGGGAATTTATGAAATCGAATCCAAATTCTTCTCCTTTCTAACTCTTACACTCCTTCTAAGTTCACTAGAAGCATTAGGATTTAACATATCACTGTTAAGAGAAGCATTAGAACTTTCTGTTTGAGGTATTTGCAAGGACTCATTAACACGGTTGGAATCACTCCGGAACTTATTCTCAAAGAACTCTACGTCTCGAGATTCCACAATTACATTTGAGTCTAAGTCTAGCAGCCTATATGCTTTTGAATTTTCTGCATATCCTACAAATACACTTTTCAAAGCTCTTGGACCTAATTTAGTTTTCTTAGGATCTGGGACCTTATAATAGGCTAAGCACCCCCAAACTTTAAAATAACTAATGTTAGGTTTTCTTCCTTTTCAAATTTCATATGGTGACAGTTTTATCTTCTTGGAAGGAATTCTATTATGTACATGACATGCAGTTAGTAAAGCTTCACCCCATAAGTTCATAGGTAAGTTTGAGTTAATAATCATGGCATTCACCATATCAACTAGAACTCCATTTTTTCTTTCTGCCACTCCATTTTGTTGAGGTCTATAGGGTGCACTAACTTGATGAACAATGCCATTATTTTCACAAAACGAAGTAAATTCAGTAGGGAGATATTCTCCACCCCTATCACTTCTCAAGATTTTCAGTTTCTTATCTTTTTGTGTTTCTACCATAGATTTGTAAACTTGAAACATGTCAAAAGCTTGATCTTTTGATTTTATTAAATAGACATAGGTAAATTTAGAACAATCATCAATGAAAGTAATAAAATACCTACATCCACCTCTAGTTAAAACACCATTTAACTCACAAATATCAGAATGTACAAGTTTTAAAATTTCAGATTGTCTATCAACCTTTGGAAAAGGTTTTCTTTTCATTTTCGCTTGAACACGAACTTCACATTTTTTTATGCTCATTGCTATAAGAAATAATTCCGTCTTTGCACATATATTTCATTGTTTGATAATTAACATGTCCCAAACGATTATGCCAAAGATTAAAAGTTGTACTTTCTATATTAAAACTTAAATCAAAAGATTGCACACAAGAATAATTGGAACTTTCATCTTTATTGATACTTAGTTTGAACATTCCATCGGATACATAACCCTTTCCCACAAAGGCACCAGCCTTAGACAGGATGATCTTATCTGACTCTATTACAACTTTGAGTCCTTTCTTACATAGCACAAAACCAGAAACCAGATTCTTCCTAATGGAAGGAACATGCAGTACATTAGTCAACACAACTTTCTTTCCAGAAGTGAACTGGAGTATCACACTTCTGCTCCAAGAACCTTGCTAGTATGATGGTCTCCCAACAGAATTTCATGACCATCCACTGCCTCAGTGTAATCTTTGAAGAGTGAGCGATTGTTGCAAACATGGGTGGTAGCACCAGAGTCATACCACCAATCATCACTTGTAGTGATTCCACCATGTGCAACTCTTGGATCATTCCAATATGCATCTCGTAAAGCATGGCAATGATCTCATTAGTATTTTGCTCAACAACATTAGCAATC
The DNA here is from genome assembly GCA_029783415.1 of Anisodus acutangulus. Classification (NCBI taxonomy): domain Eukaryota; kingdom Viridiplantae; phylum Streptophyta; class Magnoliopsida; order Solanales; family Solanaceae; genus Anisodus; species Anisodus acutangulus. The sequence continues at coordinate 23,545,160 of CM056500.1, read as the reverse complement.
GCTTTCTCTTGATGTTCCTTTTCTGGTTTTGATTATGCTCCTTCTTAGGGTTCCTGTAAACGTTTGAAATGGCCTTTCTTTCCACAATTGTAACAAACGATTTCAGACATGTCCTTCTTAACCCTTTTATTCGGGTTGGCGGCATTGGAGTAAATATTTGCCTTTATCTTATCTCTTTAGATTCTTCTCGAGTAACATAGTTCACTTTAGAACTAGAAGCATCATTCAAAACCTTCTCACAATTTCGAGTTTCCTCTTCAATTCGTCGGTGTTTACGAACTGTTCTAAAGTGAACTCCTCGAAGTGTGCAACAACTTCTTCCTCGTAATTATTCCAGAAGGTGGCAATTTGGCAATAATTCCTCCAACAATTAACTTTTCCGGTATGGTTATGTCCAGGTCTTTAAACTTAGAAATCAATATCAGAAATTCATGCACTTGATCAAGTATAGAGGTGCCATCAACCATAGAAAATTCAAAGAACTTAAAAGTAACAAACTTATCTGCCCCTTGTTTTTCTGCATCATATTTGAATTCCAGGGCCTTCCACATCTCCTTTGCAGACTGAATTGGAGTGTAGAGATCATACAGACGATCAGAGAGGGAGTTCAGAATAAACCCTCTGCACAGCGTTTCATCTTCGACACGCTTCTTGCTCGCTATCTTTTTCTTGATGTCATCGTCTGCTTGGTTACGCCAAAGCCCCTAAATTCGGATCTAGAATATAGAAGATCTTCAAAGCGGTGAGTAGGAACGACATCTTCTCCTTCCAACGTAGGAAATTGGTTCCATCAAACGATCTAGTTTCACAAAGATCATTACCAAACATCTTCATAGTGTTCTCCATAATATTATCCTAAGATTGTTAGAAAAAGAGATCTGTATGATAAGAAATGAATTGTAGAAACTAGATTAGGACAAGATGATTCTCTGTCCTTAGGATAATATTAGCCCCCACTATATTGCTGATGGGATTAACTTGCTAATTACCCCCAGGATTACCTAACCTTAAGAACGAATTTTACAGCAACTTATTCGTTCTTCATGAACATGAATTGCTTGAAAGAAAGAAGATTTTCTTGGTTGGAAGATATAGATTGCAAGATCGTCTTTTAATCATGTGCCATTCCATATTTAAAGGAATCAAGTACCCTTTCATGAACAATTGTAATCTTTCATGAAACAATGTAATCTTTCATGAACAATTGTGACTTTTCATGAAATCAACATTTAAAAACAACAAAAGATTAAATGATATTTAAGCCCGTGTTCGTGCACGTGCAAAGTGCTAAGTGCTAGTCTTTGATTAATAATATATTAGCATATTATTAATCCAATGATAGCACATCCAAGCCCAATACATGTTTGGCCCAACTAAATGAACTCTTTTCAATTTAATATACCAAGTACAAAAATACTTATAAACACATCAAGCTTTTCTTATTCTTCCAATGTGGGACAAACTCCCATACACATCTTCCTAACAAACACAATTGAAGACTATATACAACAATCCCCCACTTAGTCTTCAATTTAACAAAAGTGCTTAGATGAAAGTATCTTGCGATTTGAACTTTCACTTAGTTCTGAGTTCTTCAAAATCCTAACGAAATTAATGGCGGCTTAAAGCGTTTGAGCCAAAATTCCTTATGCTAGAATCGGAAGACTGAACACACAATTATTCTTTTCCATGTTCATATCGAGGTAGCACCATTATGGCCATGTGCTCCACCTGGTTTCATAGACATTTACAAAAGTTCGACCCAAAACTCTTGTTAAATGCGGAACCACTTCTTATGTCTATATAGGTGAAATTCTTCCATTACACGAATTTCATTAAGAGTATATTACTCACCCTATAAAACATACACTAGAACAATAATTACACTAGTGTGACCTAATCAGTTATCAACAACTTGTTATTACCACATTGAACCTTTTAACCATGGGTATTCATAGAAAAAGGTTGGGTTTCCATTGTTGCGATTAATTCAAACTGATGTAAGCCTATTTCTTGACTTGTTCCATAAATCATTTCTCTTGGAAGTCCTTTAGTTAAAGGAGCTGCCAAATTGTTACAAGACCTTACCTAAATCACAGTTACAAGCCCGTCGGAGATTTACTGTCTCACATACGCATGTCTCAAATCGATGTGTCTAGACTTACCATTATAAATCTTATTATAAGCTCTAGACAGAGTTGCCTCACTATCACAAAGTGCAAAGAAATGGTGGCATCGGTTGTGGCCACAACTTTATATCCAATAACATATTTCTCACCACTCGCTTCTTTGCTCACGCCTCAAAGCTAAAAATTCAGCTTCTATGGTAGAATGTGTGATACATGTCTGTTTCTTTGAGGCCCAAGAAACAGCACCACCACCGAGCATAAAAATCCAACCACTTGTGGATTTATTATCTCCATCACTAGATATCCAACTAGCATCTGTATATCCCTCAAGCACAGCTGGAAAATTTCCATAATGCAAAGCATAACTTTTGGTTCTTTTCAAATAACCAAAAATTCTTCCAATTGCTCGCCAATGTTCTCAGACTGGATTACTAGTAAATCTAGAAAGTTTGCAAACTGCAAATGCAATATCAGGCCTAGTACAATGTGTAGCATACATCAAGCTACCTATTGCACTAGCATACTCTAGCTGAGCCACAGATCTTCCACTGTTCATACTAAGTTTGCATGATGTTTCATATGGAGTGTTAGCTTCCTTGAAGTTCAAATGTTCAAATTTCTTAAGCATCTTCTCAACATAATGAGACTGACTCAAGGAATAACCCCCACTATTTCTTCTAACTTTGATACCCAATATGGTATCAACCTCATTTAAGTCCTTCATTTTGAAACAGGAACTCAAATAGGTTTTGACTTCATTTATGCCATTTATGTTTGTTCCAAAGATTAACATATCATCTACATAAAGGCACAAGATTACACCATAATCTTTTGTAAACTTAGAATATATACACCTGTCAGCAGAATTATGTATAAAACCATTAGACAAAACAGCATAATCAAATTTCTCATGCCATTGCTTCGGAGCTTGTTTTAAACCATACAATGATTTAACTAACTTACAAACTTTATGTTCATAACCCGGAAGGACAAAACCTTCAGGTTGTCTCATGTACACCTCTTCATCTAAATCACCATTTAGAAAAGCAGTTTTTACATCCATTTGATGAATATGCAAATCATACAGAGAGGCTAAAGCTATCAATATTCTTATAGATGCAATTCTAGCCACAGGAGCATAAGTATCAAAATAATCTACTCCTTCCCTTTGGCTAAATCCTTGTCCAACAAGCCTAGCTTTGAAAACTTTGATTGATTCATTATCCACACTCTTCTTTACCCTGACAACCCACTTACATCCTATAGACTTTGAGCCAGGAGGCAAGTCTGTCAAAACCCAAGTCTTATTAGCCATTAAAGACTCCATCTCGTCATCTATTGCTTCTTTCCAAAAAGCTGAATTTCTAGATGCCATTGCTTCTTGAAATGTCTTTGGGTCATCACATTCATCTTCAACATTGAGAACGATTTGGATTTTATTGGTAACAACTTCTCTATTTCCTTCAACAAGAAAGGAAATTGCTTGGGAATTTATGAAATCTGAATCCAAATTCTTCTCATTTCTAACTCGACACTCCTTCTAAGTTCACTAGAAGCATTAGGATTTAACATATCACTGTTAAGAGAAGCATTAGAACTTTCTGTTTGAGGTATTTGCAAGGACCCATGAACACGGTTGGAATCACTCCGGAACTTATTCTCGAAGAACTCTACGTCTCGAGATTCCACAAGTACATTTGAGTCGAAGTCTAGCAGCCTATATGCTTTTGAATTTTCTGCATATCCTACAAATACACTTTTCAAAGCTCTTGGACCTAATTTAGTTTTCTTAGGATCTGGGACCTTATAATAGGCTAAGCACCCCCAAACTTTAAAATAACTAATGTTAGGTTTTCTTCCTTTCCAAATTTCATGTGGTGACAGTTTTATCTTCTTGGAAGGAATTCTATTATGTACATGACATGCAGTTAGTAAAGCTTCACCCTATAAGTTCATAGGTAAGTTTGAGTTCATAGGTAACCATCCACTGCCTCAGTGTAATCTTTGAAGAGTGAGCGATTGTTGCAAACATGGGTGGTAGCACCAGAGTCATACCACCAATCATCACTTGTAGTGATTCCAGCCATGTGCAACTCTTGGATCATTCCAATATGCATCTCAGAAAGCATGGCAATGATCTCATTAGTATTTTGCTCAACAACATTAGCAATCGCCTTCTCTTCAGTGTTCCTTTTCTGGTTTTGATTATGCTCCTTCTTAGGGTTCCTGCAGAAACGTTTGAAATGGCCTTTCTTTCCACAATTGTAACAAACGATTTCAGACATGTCCTTATTAACCCTTTTATTCGGGTTGGCAGCATTGGAGTAAATATTTGCCTTTATCTTACCCTTTAGATTCTTCTGAGTAACATAGTTCACTTTAGAACTAGAAGCATCATTCAAAACCTTCTCACGATTTCGAGTTTCCTCTTGATTAAGTCGGTGTTTACGAATCTGTTCTAAAGTGAACTCCTCAGAAGTGTGCAACAACTTCTTCCTGTAATTATTCCAGGAAGGTGGCAATTTGGCAATAATTCCTCCAACAATTAACTTTTCCGGTATGGTTATGTCCATGTCTTTAAACTTAGAAATCAATATCAGAAATTCATGCACTTGATCAAGTATAGAGGTGCCATCAACCATAGAAAATTCAAAGAACTTAAAAGTAACAAACTTATACGCCCCTTGTTTTTCGCATCATATTTGAATTACAGGGGCCTTCCACATCTCCTTTGCAGACTGAATTGGAGTGTAGAGATCATACAGACGATCAGAGAGGGAGTTCAGAATAAACCCTCTGCACAGTTTCATCTTCGACACGCTTCTTGCGTTCTGCTATCTTTTCTTCAGTGTCATCGTCTGCTGGTTCTGCCAAAGCCCCTAAATTCGGATCTAGAATATAGAAGATCTTCAAAGCAGTGAGTAGGAACGACATCTTCTCCTTCCAACGTAGGAAATTGGTTCCATCAAAACGATCTAGTTTCACAGTATCATTACCAAACATCTTCATAGTGTTCTCCATAATATTATCCTAAGATTGTTAGAAAAAGAGATCTGTATGATAAGAAATGAATTGTAGAAACTAGATTAGAACGAGATGATTCTCTGTCCTTAGGATAATATTAGCCCCCACTATATTGCTGATGGGATTAACTTGCTAATTACCCCCAGGATTACCTAACCTTAAGAACGAATTTTACAAAGAACTTATTCGTTCTTCATGAACATGAATTGCTTGAAAGAAAGAAGGTTTTCTTGGTTGGAAGATATAGATTGCAAGATCGTCTTTTAATCATGTGTCATTCCATATTTAAAGGAATCAAGTACCCTTTCATGAACAATTGTAATCTTTCATGAAACAATGTAATCTTTCATGAACAATTGTGACTTTTCATGAAATCAACATTTAAAAACAAAGAAAAGATTAAATAATATTTAAGCCCGTGTTCGTGCACGTGCAAAGTGCTAAGTGCTAGTCTTTGATTAATAATATATTAGCATATTATTAATCCAATGATAAGCACATCCAAGCCCAATACATGTTTGGCCCAACTAAATGAACTCTTTTCAATTTAATATACCAAGTACAAAAATACTTATAAACACATCAAGCTTTTCTTATTCTTCCAATGTGGGACAAACTCCCATACACATCTTCCTAACAAACACAATTGAAGACTATATACAACAATCCCCCACTTAGTCTTCAATTTAACAAAAGTGCTTAGATGAAAGTATCTTGCGATTTGAACTTTCACTTAGTTACAGTTCTTCAAAATCCTAATGAAATTAATGGCGGCTTAAAGCGTTTGAGCCAAAATTCCTTATGCTAGAATCGGAAGACTGAACACACAATTATTCTTTTCCATGTTCATATCGAGGTAGCACCATTATGGCCATGTGCTCCACCTGGTTTCATAGACATTTACAAAAGTTCGACCCAAAACTCTTGTTAGAAGCGGCACCACTTCTTATGTCTATATAGGTGAAATTCTTCCATTACCTGAATTTCATTAAGAGTATATTACTCACCCTATAAAACATACACTAGAACAATAGTTACACTAGTGTGACCTAATCAGTTATCAACAACTTGTTATTACGACATTGAACCTTTTAACCATGGGTATTCATAGAAAAAGGTTGGGTTTCCATTGTTCTTGATTAATTCAAACTGGTCATAAGCCCATTTCTTGACTTGTTCCATAAATCATTTCTCTTGGAAGTCCTTTAGTAAAAGGATCTCGCCAAATTGTTACAAGACCTTACGTAAATCACAGTTACAATCCCGTCGGATATTAACTGTCTCACATACGCATGTCTCAAACTGATGTGTCTAGACTTACCATTATAAATCTTATTATAAGCTCTAGACAGAGTTGCCTCACTATCACAGTGCAAAGAAATGGCTGGCATCGGTTGTGGCCACAACTTTATATCCAATAACATATTTCTCACCACTCGCTTCTTGCTCACGCCTCAAAGCTAAAAATTCAGCTTCCATGGTAGAATGTGTGATACATGTCCTGTTTCTTTGAGGCCCAAGAAACAAAGACCACCACCGAGCATAAAAATCCAACCACTTGTGGATTTATTATCTCCATCACTAGATATCCAACTAGCATCTGTATATCCCTCAAGCACAGCTGGAAAATTTCCATAATGCAAAGCATAACTTTTGGTTCTTTTCAAATAACCAAAAATTCTTCCAATTGCTCGCCAATGTTCTGTACCTGGATTACTAGTAAATCTAGAAAGTTTGCAAACTGCAAATGCAATATCAGGCCTAGTACAATGTGTAGCATACATCAAGCTACCTATTGCACTAGCATACTCTAGCTGAGCCACAGATCTTCCACTGTTCATACTAAGTTTGCATGATGTTTCATATGGAGTGTTAGCTTCCTTGAAGTTCAAATGTTCAAATTTCTTAAGCATCTTCTCAACATAATGAGACTGACTCAAGGAATAACCCCCACTATTTCTTCTAACTTTGATACCCAATATGGTATCAACCTCATTTAAGTCCTTCATTTTGAAACAGGAACTCAAATAGGTTTTGACTTCATTTATGCCATTTATGTTTGTTCCAAAGATTAACATATCATCTACATAAAGGCACAAGATTACACCATAATCTTTTGTAAACTTAGAATATATACACCTGTCAGCAGAATTATCTAAAAAAGGATTAGACAAAACAGCATAATCAAATTTCTCATGCCATTGCTTCGGAGCTTGTTTTAAACCATACAATGATTTAACTAACTTACAAACTTTATGTTCATAACCCGGAAGGACAAAACCTTCAGGTTGTCTCATGTACACCTCTTCATCTAAATCACCATTTAGAAAAGCAGTTTTTACATCCATTTGATGAATATGCAAATCATACAGAGAGGCTAAAGCTATCAATATTCTTATAGATGCAATTCTAGCCACAGGAGCATAAGTATCAAAATAATCTACTCCTTCCCTTTGGCTAAATCCTTGTCCAACAAGCCTAGCTTTGAAAACTTTGATTGATTCATTATCCACACTCTTCTTTACCCTGAAAACCCACTTACATCCTATAGCCTTTGAGCCAGGAGGCAAGTCTGTCAAAACCCAAGTCTTATTAGCCATTAAAGACTCCATCTCGTCATCTATTGCTTCTTTCCAAAAAGCTGAATTTCTAGATGCCATTGCTTCTTGAAATGTCTTTGGGTCATCACATTCATCTTCAACATTGAGAGCGATTTGGATTTTATTGGTAACAACTTCTCTATTTCCTTCCACAAGAAAGGAAATTGCTTGGGAATTTATGAAATCTGAATCCAAATTCTTCTCCTTTCTAACTCTTACACTCCTTCTAAGTTCACTAGAAGCATTAGGATTTAACATATCACTGTTAAGAGAAGCATTAGAACTTTCTGTTTGAGGTATTTGCAAGGACTCATTAACACGGTTGGAATCACTCCGGAACTTATTCTCAAAGAACTCTACGTCTCGAGATTCCACAATTACATTTGAGTCTAAGTCTAGCAGCCTATATGCTTTTGAATTTTCTGCATATCCTACAAATACACTTTTCAAAGCTCTTGGACCTAATTTAGTTTTCTTAGGATCTGGGACCTTATAATAGGCTAAGCACCCCCAAACTTTAAAATAACTAATGTTAGGTTTTCTTCCTTTTCAAATTTCATATGGTGACAGTTTTATCTTCTTGGAAGGAATTCTATTATGTACATGACATGCAGTTAGTAAAGCTTCACCCCATAAGTTCATAGGTAAGTTTGAGTTAATAATCATGGCATTCACCATATCAACTAGAACTCCATTTTTTTTCTGCCACTCCATTTTGTTGAGGTCTATAGGGTGCACTAACTTGATGAACAATCCCATTATCTTCACAAAACGAAGTAAATTCAGTAGGGAAATATTCTCCACCCCTATCACTTCTCAAGATTTTCAGTTTCTTATCTTTTTGTGTTTCTACCATAGATTTGTAAACTTGAAACATGTCAAAAGCTTGATCTTTTGATTTTATTAAATAGACATAGGTAAATTTAGAACAATCATCAATGAAAGTAATAAAATACCTACATCCACCTCTAGTTAAAACACCATTTAACTCACAAATATCAGAATGTACAAGTTCTAAAATTTCAGATTGTCTATCAACCTTTGGAAAAGGTTTTCTTTTCATTTTCGCTTGAACACGAACTTCACATTTTTTTATGCTCATTGCTATAAGAAATAATTCCGTCTTTGCACATATATTTCATTGTTTGATAATTAACATGTCCCAAACGATTATGCCAAAGATTAAAAGTTGTACTTTCTATATTAAAACTTAAATCAAAAGATTGCACACAAGAATAATTGGAACTTTCATCTTTATTGATACTTAGTTTGAACATTCCATCGGATACATAACCCTTTCCCACAAAGGCACCAAATTTTTAGACAGGATGATCTTATCTGACTCTATTACAACTTTGAGTCCTTTCTTACATAGCACAAAACCAGAAACCAGATTCTTCCTAATGGAAGGAACATGCAGTACATTAGTCAACACAACTTTCTTTCCAGAAGTGAACTGGAGTATCACACTTCCTGTTCCAAGAACCTTGCTAGTATGATGGTCTCCCAGCGAATTTCATGACCATCCAGCGCCTCGGTGTAATCTTTGAAGAGTGAGCGATTGTTGCAAACATGGGTGGTAGCACCAGAGTCATACCACCAATCATCACTTGTAGTGATTCGGCCATGTCGCGCAACTCTTGGATCATTCCAATATGCATCTCGTAAAGCATGGCAATGATCTCATTAGTATTTTGCTCAACAACATTAGCAATCGCCTTCTCTTGATGTTCCTTTTACGGTTTTGATTATGCTCCTTCTTAGGGTTCCTATGAAACGTTTGAAATGGCCTTTCTTTCCACAATTGTAACAAACGATTTCAGACATGTCCTTCTTAACCCTTTTATTCGGGTTGGCGCATTGGAGTAAATATTTGCCTTTATCTTACCCTTTAGATTCTTACTGAGTAACATAGTTCACTTTAGAACTAGAAGCATCATTCAAAACCTTCTCACAATTTCGAGTTTCCTCTTGATTAAATTCGGTGTTTCTGAATCTGTTCTAAAGTGAACTCCTCAGAAGTGTGCAACAACTTCTTCCTGTAATTATTCCAGGAAGGTGGCAATTTGGCAATAATTCCTCCAACAATTAACTTTTCCGGTATGGTTATGTCCAGGTCTTTAAACTTAGAAATCAATATCAGAAATTCATGCACTTGATCAAGTATAGAGGTGCCATCAACCATAGAAAATTCAAAGAACTTAAAAGTAACAAACTTATCTGCCCCTTGTTTTTCTGCATCATATTTGAATTCCAGGGCCTTCCACATCTCCTTTGCAGACTGAATTGGAGTGTAGAGATCATACAGACGATCAGAGAGGGAGTTCAGAATAAACCCTCTGCACAGCGTTTCATCTTCGACACGCTTCTTGCGTTACGCTATCTTTTCTTGATGTCATCGTCTGCTGGTTCTGCCAAAGCCCCTAAATTCGGATCTAGAATATAGAAGATCTTCAAAGCAGTGAGTAGGAACGACATCTTCTCCTTCCAACGTAGGAAATTGGTTCCATCAAAACGATCTAGTTTCACAGTATCATTACCAAACATCTTCATAGTGTTCTCCATAATATTATCCTAAGATTGTTAGAAAAAGAGATCTGTATGATAAGAAATGAATTGTAGAAACTAGATTAGGACAAGATGATTCTCTGTCCTTAGGATAATATTAGCCCCCACTATATTGCTGATGGGATTAACTTGCTAATTACCCCCAGGATTACCTAACCTTAAGAACGAATTTTACAGCAACTTATTCGTTCTTCATGAACATGAATTGCTTGAAAGAAAGAAGATTTTCTTGGTTGGAAGATATAGATTGCAAGATCGTCTTTTAATCATGTGCCATTCCATATTTAAAGGAATCAAGTACCCTTTCATGAACAATTGTAATCTTTCATGAAACAATGTAATCTTTCATGAACAATTGTGACTTTTCATGAAATCAACATTTAAAAACAACAAAAGATTAAATGATATTTAAGCCCGTGTTAGTACGTGCAAAGTGCTAAGTGCTAGTCTTTGATTAATAATATATTAGCATATTATTAATCCAATGATAGCACATCCAAGCCCAATACATGTTTGGCCCAACTAAATGAACTCTTTTCAATTTAATATACCAAGTACAAAAATACTTATAAACACATCAAGCTTTTCTTATTCTTCCAATGTGGGACAAACTCCCATACACATCTTCCTAACAAACACAATTGAAGACTATATACAACAATCCCCCACTTAGTCTTCAATTTAACAAAAGTGCTTAGATGAAAGTATCTTGCGATTTGAACTTTCACTTAGTTCTGATTCTTCAAAATCCTAACGAAATTAATGGCGGCTTAAAGCGTTTGAGCCAAAATTCCTTATGCTAGAATCGGAAGACTGAACACACAATTATTCTTTTCCATGTTCATATCGAGGTAGCACCATTATGGCCATGTGCTCCACCTGGTTTCATAGACATTTACAAAAGTTCGACCCAAAACTCTTGTTAAAGCGGCACCACTTCTTATGTCTATATAGGTGAAATTCTTCCATTACCTGACTTTCATTAAGAGTATATTACTCACCCTATAAAACATACACTAGAACAATAGTTACACTAGTGTGACCTAATCAGTTATCAACAACTTGTTATTACCACATTGAACCTTTTAACCATGGGTATTCATAGAAAAAGGTTGGGTTTCCATTGTTGCTGATTAATTCAAACTGGTCGCAAGCCTATTTCTTGACTTGTTCCATAAATCATTTCTCTTGGAAGTCCTTTAGTAAAAGGATCTGCCAAATTGTTACAAGACCTTACGTAAATCACAGTTACAATCCCGTCGGATATTAACTGTCTCACATACGCATGTCTCAAACTGATGTGTCTAGACTTACCATTATAAATCTTATTATAAGCTCTAGACAGAGTTGCCTCACTATCACAAAGGCAAAGAAATGGTGGCATCGGTTGTGGCCACAACTTTATATCCAATAACATATTTCTCACCACTCGCTTCTTGCTCACGCCCCCCAAAGCTAAAAATTCAGCTTCCATGGTAGAATGTGTGATACATGTCTGTTTCTTTGAGGCCCAAGAAACAGCACCACCACCGAGCATAAAAATCCAACCACTTGTGGATTTATTATCTCCATCACTAGATATCCAACTAGCATCTGTATATCCCTCAAGTACAGCTGGAAAATTTCCATAATGCAAAGCATAACTTTTGGTTCTTTTCAAATAACCAAAAATTCTTCCAATTGCTCGCCAATGTTCTGTACCTGGATTACTAGTAAATCTAGAAAGTTTGCAAACTGCAAATGCAATATCAGGCCTAGTACAATGTGTAGCATACATCAAGCTACCTATTGCACTAGCATACTCTAGCTGAGCCACAGATCTTCCACTGTTCATACTAAGTTTGCATGATGTTTCATATGGAGTGTTAGCTTCCTTGAAGTTCAAATGTTCAAATTTCTTAAGCATCTTCTCAACATAATGAGACTGACTCAAGGAATAACCCCCACTATTTCTTCTAACTTTGATACCCAATATGGTATCAACCTCATTTAAGTCCTTCATTTTGAAACAGGAACTCAAATAGGTTTTGACTTCATTTATGCCATTTATGTTTGTTCCAAAGATTAACATATCATCTACATAAAGGCACAAGATTACACCATAATCTTTTGTAAACTTAGAATATATACACTGCCAGAGTTATGTATAAAACCATTAGACAAAACAGCATAATCAAATTTCTCATGCCATTGCTTCGGAGCTTGTTTTAAACCATACAATGATTTAACTAACTTACAAACTTTATGTTCATAACCCGGAAGGACAAAACCTTCAGGTTGTCTCATGTACACCTCTTCATCTAAATCACCATTTAGAAAAGCAGTTTTTACATCCATTTGATGAATATGCAAATCATCTAGAGAGGCTAAAGCTATCAATATTCTTATAGATGCAATTCTAGCCACAGGAGCATAAGTATCAAAATAATCTACTCCTTCCCTTTGGCTAAATCCTTGTCCAACAAGCCTAGCTTTGAAAACTTTGATTGATTCATTATCCACACTCTTCTTTACCCTGAAAATCCACTTACATCCTATAGACTTTGAGCCAGGAGGCAAGTCTGTCAAAACCCAAGTCTTATTAGCCATTAAAGACTCCATCTCGTCATCTATTGCTTCTTTCCAAAAAGCTGAATTTCTAGATGCCATTGCTTCTTGAAATGTCTTTGGGTCATCACATTCATCTTCAACATTGAGAACGATTTGGATTTTATTGGTAACAACTTCTCTATTTCCTTCAACAAGAAAGGAAATTGCTTGGGAATTTATGAAATCTGAATCCAAATTCTTCTCCTTTCTAACTCTTACACTCCTTCTAAGTTCACTAGAAGCATTAGGATTTAACATATCACTGTTAAGAGAAGCATTAGAACTTTCTGTTTGAGGTATTTGCAAGGACTCATTAACACGGTTGGAATCACTCCGGAACTTATTCTCAAAGAACTCTACGTCTCGAGATTCCACAATTACATTTGAGTCTAAGTCTAGCATCCTATATGCTTTTGAATTTTCTGCATATCCTACAAATACACTTTTCAAAGCTCTTGGACCTAATTTAGTTTTCTTAGGATCTGGGACCTTATAATAGGCTAAGCACCCCCAAACTTTAAAATAACTAATGTTAGGTTTTCTTCCTTTTCAAATTTCATATGGTGACAGTTTTATCTTCTTGGAAGGAATTCTATTATGTACATGACATGCAGTTAGTAAAGCTTCACCCCATAAGTTCATAGGTAAGTTTGAGTTCATAGGTAACCATCCACTGCCTCAGTGTAATCTTTGAAGAGTGAGCGATTGTTGCAAACATGGGTGGTAGCACCAGAGTCATACCACCAATCATCACTTGTAGTGATTCCACCATGTGCAACTCTTGGATCATTCCAATATGCATCTCGTAAAGCATGGCAATGATCTCATTAGTATTTTGCTCAACAACATTAGCAATCGCCTTCTCTTCAGTGTTCCTTTTCTGGTTTTGATTATGCTCCTTCTTAGGGTTCCTGCAGAAACGTTTGAAATGGCCTTTCTTTCCACAATTGTAACAAACGATTTGCCTTTTATTCGGGTTGGCAGCATTGGAGTAAATATTTGCCTTTCTCTTACCCTTTAGATTCTTCTGAGTAACATAGTTCACTTTAGAACTAGAAGCATCATTCAAAACCTTCTCACGATTTCGAGTTTCCTCTTCAATTCGTAAGTGTTTCTGAATCTGTTCTAAAGTGAACTCCTCAGAAGTCATCGGGGCATAAGAGGCCTGATCTCCAATGCTGAAGACGACCACGATCGAGGATGGATCGGGAAATTTCTAATGATCAAAACTGACCGACTATTTCACCCTCTTCTATATCGGGCCCTTGAGAAATGGAATGCTACTTTTGCTTCTATTTGCCACATTTTTTCTTCGCTTTCCTGCCTGCCTGATTTTTTTTCGTCATTTTCCAAGCCTCTCCATCGAGCCAGAGCTTGTAGAGGACATTTTTGAATGGCTCTTAGACTTGTTTCATGCTTCTTTGAATATTGATCGGACTTGGAGGTGCATGTCAATAGACCGGTGGAGGAGTAAGAGCCATGGTACGTACCACTGATCCTTGGTATTTTCTTGAATTTAGCCCTTTAGAATCTTTAATATGTTTCTTTTATGCATTCTTATGAGCGGGTCAACATCCCGAAGGGCCCCATCACGTGAAGTCGCGTTGAGTAATATTGTGCAGGCCGCTACTACGGCCACAGCTTCGGCACCCGCAAACGGAGGGCATCACACCCAGAGGGCTCTATTCTAGAAGGCATTGGGACTTGGCTAAGAAATTGTCACCGGATGACTGAGTACTGGAGGAAGTCCGTCCAAGGGGTGGTCCATGTGGATGATGAATAAGAAGAATAAGCTACACATTGAGGTTTTGGGTGTCTCTTTTCTAGATATACTGAGGAGACTGGGATGTCCCAGCGCATGCTGGGGTTGACCCTGAAGTTCCTGAGCCACCAATGCTTGTATCTCTCGGGGGAGGAGTATCTTGTTTCACAAGCTCCGTAACAGGTCCCTCCAGGGCACCTCCTAAATCTGAAACATATGTTGTCGCTCCGAAATCATCCCTTGCTTACCTGGCCACTCTACTCCTTTAGGTACGTCATTTCTTCTTTTCTTATTACTCGACTTTGCTTTTAATTCGGTAAATCTTTCTGACGAAAGTTGTCCGATTCTCATTTTTCTGTGTAGAGCCATTTTATCGCTACTTCTACCCTCGAATCAATAAGGGGTTTTCCTGCCACTTCTACCATAAGCTTGAGCAGCTGCACCAGACAACCATCATCTCCGAGCTAAGATCGAAGAGCTCAAGCCTCGTAAGGAGGCATTGCAGAATCTGAAGGATTCTATAAAGACTGGGTGGGAGGAGAGTTGGTAAGCCTTGACAGAGCGGAAGAATTCTTTGCACGAGCTCCAAGCAACTTATGACAAAGTGCAGGAGAGAATGTCTCGGTTGACGGCTGATCTTGATATTGTCCAGGAATGTGTGCAGGAGGTAGAGGCTTCCCGAGATGGACTACGTGCTCGATACCAAAGGTCACAACTCCATAGGGTGGCAAATCAGAATGAAGAAAAGTTGTCCCAGTATTTTTCCATCCTCTAAACTCGTGCTAAGACCCCTCGGGAGGTTCATGAGGGTCGGATATTGGCGACCTGTCTGCTGTTTTATTTGACGCCGAAGTTGACTTAGGCGCCGCCGAGGTGGCTATTAATAATCTCTGCAATGCCGCAGCAAGTTCTGAGAGCGAGGGTTCTTCAGACTCCTCTTCCGCTGGAGACGTTCCCCCTCCCCTTTAGCTGATGTTAAATCGGGCCGATAGCATAGTCCCTTATTGTTTTTTTGATACCCCTTTTGTCGCCTGCCACAACGTCAGGCTTGTTGGACGTAGTCGGGGTTATTCTACCCGACCGTTTTGGAATGTAATTAGCTCGTATTTTCTTTGTATGCTTGGTGTTTTTTCCTTTAGATTTTGCTAGCATGCTTTTGCATTTTATGATCTTTGATCTATTCCAAATCGGTGGCTTGGTCTTGCGCTTTGATAAGAAGTGTTGAGTATATGTGTGAGTGTGTGTTTTAACACTTAACCCATCGGTGCATTATTAGCGAATATTCTCTGTATATTTTGTAATTATGATAGATGTATATTTAAGATAACTTAAGATTCTAATTGTATTAGGAATCAACCTTTGTAAGGTAAGTTAGGATTCGTACCATATTAGGAATCTACCTTTGTACAGCTATATATATTGTGAATAATGAAAGGAATCTCTAAGGGGAATTATTCCATCTTTCATGGTATCAAGAGCCTAAAACCTAAATCCCTTCTCTTCCTCATTCTCGGCCGAAATCAGCAATTTTTTTTTCTGATTTCACAGAAAAAAAATCTAATTTCTTCCTCCCTTTCTCTGCCAAACCAGAAAATTCCCTTCCCTCGGCAGGCGGCAACCATGTCTTCCTCCACAAATTTCGGTTCATCCACTGACACACTTGACAACCCCTCTCAACGTTCAGTATCTTCTTTTCATCCGACATTCGCCGTTAACAACATCAAGAATTTTATCCCTATAATTCTTGACCAAGAAGACTGTCAATATTCCATGTGGATAGAACTATTCTACATTCATGCATTTGCATACAACGTACTCGATCATATTGACGAATCTGTTCCTTGTCCCACCGATGTTACAGACTCAATCTGGCGTCGTCTTGACGCCATCGTCAAATAATGGATCTACGACACCATCTCCAAAGACCTGTTGTGCACTATCATGAAAACAGGTGCTACGGCACGTGAACTTTGGGTCCGGCTAGAAGAAATCTTTCAGGACAATAAAAATACTCGGGCCGTATATTTGAAAGAGCAATTCAATAATACCCGCCTCGAGAATTTTAACATGTCCGAATATTGTAATCAACTGAAACTTATAACCGATCAACTATCCAACGTCGGGACTTCTGTTTCAGAAACCAAGATGGTGTTTCAACTTGTTGCAGGTTTACCAAAAGGTGAATATAACACACTCGCAACTGCCATCTCATCGCATGGAGACTCGTGTACAACACAGGATCTTCAAACCCAAGGTTCACTTCAATCTCTCCATACAAACCTTATCACCCATTCCAAAAAATCCAAAACTAGCAAAACTGGACCCAAATTGGAATGCGGCCATGTGCGAGGAATTTAACGCTTTAACCAAGTAGAACACTTGGGATTTGGTACCTAGACCCGAAGGTGTGAATATTATCCGATGTATGTGGCTATTTCGGCACAAGTTCAAAGACAGTGGTGACTTAGAGAGGTATAAGGAAAGACTAGTCGCCACTTGCACTAATCAGCAGGGGGTGTTGATTGTGGTGAGACATTCAGTTCGGTTGTTAAACCGGCCACTATTCGGACTGTTCTCAGTATTGCTATGGGCATGCATTGGCCGATTCATCAACTTGATGTCAAGAATGCATTCCTTCATGGGGATTTGAAAGAGACTGTGTACATGCATCAGCCTCCTGGCTTTGTTCATCCGGCAGCTCTACAGTTTGTGTGTCGTCTTAGGAAGTCATTGTATAGATTGAAACAGGCACCCCGCGCTTGGTATGGTCGTTTTGCTAGGTATCTTCTGCAGATTGGTTTTGTATGTAGCAGGTGTGATAACTCTCTCTTCACTTTTCACCGAGGTAGCAGCACTGCATATTTGCTATTATATGTCGATGACATTGTTCTTACTGCCTCATCTGATGGTTTGAAGAATGAAATCATTGCTCTACTAAAAACTAAATTTGCTATGACTGACTTGGACAAGCTAAGTTATTTTTTGGGTATATCGGTAACCAGATCTGCAGCCACTATGTTCCTGTGTCAGCGTAAGTATGCAGAAGAGATAGTGTACAGGGCCAAGATGGCAAATTATAAAATTATGCCAACTCCGGTGGACTCCAAATCCAAGCTTAGTGCCAATGACGGTGCGCCAGTTTCTAATCCCACTCTGTATCGGAGTCTAGCAGGTGCTCTTCGGTATCTTACATTCACTAGGCCTGATATTGCATATGTCGTTCCGCAGGTGTGTCTGTTCATGCACGACCCCCAAGAGTCCCATTTTGCAGCCCTCAAACGTATTATCAGATACGTTAAGGGCACACTAGACTTTGGATTACACCTATACCCCTCTGCCCCAACCAAGTTACTTGCCTACACGGATGCAGATTGGGCAGGATGCCCAGACACACGTCGCTCCACCTCAGGGTACTGTGTATTTCTTGGGGATAATCTTATCTCATGGTCCGCCAAGAGGCAGGCCACACTATCCCGTTCGAGTGCTGAAGCAGAATATCGCGGTGTTGCTAATGTAGTTGTTGAGATCTGTTGGCTCCGAAATCTTCTTTTGGAGCTCCAGTGTCCACTCTGCAAGGCGTATATAGTCTCTATTGTGACAACATATCTGTCATCTATATATCTCATAATCCGGTTCAACATCAGCGGACTAAGCATATTGAGATGGATATCCACTTTATGCGAGAGAAGGTTGTCTGTGGTCAGGTCAAAATATTACACGTGCCTTCCTCTTATCAGTATGCAGACATCTTCACAAAGGGACTACCGCGACAGCTCTTCACCGACTTCCGATCCAGCCTTAGCGTTCGGCCTCCTCCCGCTCCGTCTGAGGAGGAGTATTAGCGAATATTCTCTGTATATTTTGTAATTATGATAGATGTATATTTAAGGTAACTTAGGATTCTAATTGTATTAGGAATCAACCTTTGTAAGGTAAGTTAGGATTCATACCATATTAAGAATCAACTTTTGTACATCTATATCTATTGTGAATAATGAAAGGAATTCCTAAGGGGAATTATTCCATCTTTCAGACATGACCACTATGCCCTTCTTCCGAAATAATGTTCATTTTCGAGTGTCTATGTTTGAGCTTGAGATTTCTGGCTAAGATATGCATTTTTATTGCATTTTGTGTTTGGGCCAGAAATCTTTTACTCAATTCGAGCATGTCACTTCCGGAAACACTTTTTGTGATCGAGAAATTTTAAACATCCAACTCACATCGGGCCGTGTCGTATGATTGAAGCAGAAATACATAGCCTTGGATGTATTCGAGATCGGACTAGTGCTGAACGTTTTAAATTTTGAGATCTTATTTTCGAATAATTGCGGAAAAGAAAGGCAGAGCATAGGGTGAATCGCCCTATTGATACATGACTCCCTTTTCGGGATATATACAAAATTTCAACCGAATTTGAGTAACATATTTGATGTCGGCCTTCTTATCATGTGTTCTAGATCTGAAGAATTTATATAAGTCGGTCTTATAATTAATCGAATCAGAAGAATTTGAGTATTGTTTTCTGAATTAATTAACTAATGTATAGAGTAAATATACTTTAAGGTTGTTTAGGTATAAAAGTAAAAAGTCATTTGAGGGTTAATTCTATTTGAGAAATTATCTTTCTTTGTGCACCTTTCTCTTTATGTAATTTATCTAACAAGTACAAAATTATAATTGATACATCATTTTTATTTCTTTTTCAGTTTCTTATGCATGAAACTGCATAAAACAAAGGAAGACTTAAGTGCCACAAGATTACTTAAAAATTGGGTTATCAGAATCAGGTTCAAGGTATGTCTTTATGTTGTTATTTTCTAAAAAAAATTCTGTCAATCATGTTAATTCTCTATAACTAAATGATATATTTTACATTGATGCATGATATGTAAAAGGTTTAATTAATGGAAGAATGTAGTTAAAAAAATAAGTAATAGGGCCTTTAAGAAAAGAAATTAAACTATTTAAATTTCACATTAGCTAAAATAATAAAATAATAATTTTTCTAATATTTATTTAAGAATAGACATTTAATTATTCTTCTAATATTTAGGACTTCAAAATCATCTAATATCTTGGTTATAATAATAGTTATTTAATTATTTTTCTATTATTTAGGATTTTTAAGATTAATAAATGAATTTTCATTGTTTGTTTTTTTATATTTATCTAACAAATGAAAGCTATCAATACTTTATATGTTAAGTTATTTCACTACTAGGCATACTTTAACAATAGTCTTGTCCACAAGCAAATCAATGTTCGGTAGCGGAAAATCATCTTTGGGAACATGCTTTATTGAGATTTTCAAAATAGATGCATACGCGAACACGTCCATCCCTCTTGGGCATGGGGTCACAATTCACCCAACACGATCATCCGGGGTGAACAAGAATTGGGGATCGGATGCGGGCTTCTCCTGTTCATCAACTCGAACCTCATTCTTCTGCAGTTAAACATGAATTAACTAGGAAAATTTAAATAATAGAATTCATTGCTAATTCTATTTAATGAATTATAAAAAAAAAAGATAGCTATTCGTAGCTAAGTTTAATTTCTTTTTCATGTTTGTTATCAAATAAGATATACACTTTGGTCACTCACAAAGTGAGTACACTAAACTAGGAGTGGCCAGTGGGCCAGGCTCGGGTCTGGCAGGGTCGGGGTCGGGGCGGTACGGGAGAAGGGGCAGGGTCAGGGCTGGCGGGCTCTGGCGGGTCAGCGGATCGAGCAAGTCCCGTCCGATCCCGTCAGACTAGTCAAGCGGGCTCGGGGCGGGGTCGGGCTCGGGGCGGGATACGGCGGGTTTTCATTTTTTTTTTATTTTTTTTTAAAATAACATATGTATAAAAAAAACTCAATAAACAAAATAAGATAGTGTAATAAAAACATCCCAATGCTGTTTTTGTGCCTCTTATATTATTTAATAGACATATGATTTTTTTGTAATACAAATACAATTGTCTAAAATCTAAATTGCAACTTTGTGGTGTTGTCCAAAAGTTACAAATTACATAATAAAATTACAATTAAAAAAATTACATTCTCAAAAAAACCTGTTCTAATTGCTTGATGATTTCATGTGGTTCTTCGGTTGGAATTGGTATTTGTTGGTCAAATTGATCCACGTCGCTTCCACTACCTTCGGTTAAGATTTCGTTGTAGTTTTCATCATCTTCTTCGTTGATCTCCGGTTGGCGCACCTTCTCCGCTCCGCCGTATCAATCTCAATAATACCGCAATTTCCAAAATTTGTCTCCGGCTAATGAGTGTCGTGGTCTCCTATTTGATATCCGTCATAAAAGCGCTTTCAGACGCAGCTGACGACGCTTGAATGTTCAAAACATCTCGAGCCATCAATGAAAGTGTCGGAAAGGTCTTCTCATTCCCTCCAAGATTTCACAAGTCTTCATGTCCATCTTCATTGATAACTTCTTGATACTGAGAACCTCAGAAACAAAAATATCCAACTCGCTAATTTGGTTAGTAGTAGAGGTACGACCGCACATTCTATTTCCGAGGCTTTCAATACTAGCGCAGAAACAAAGATGTCTTTTGTGAGGTTGTGTTGAAGATGAAGAAGATGGTATGAAAGCTGGTAAGTTACTAGCATTTTCTTGTTGATAAAATCTATATATATTTTGCATTGGTGTTCTACGCTAGACAATACTTCTTCTTTAGTTTGTTCAATAGGTGGTGGGTGATTTAGATTTTTGGGACTTGGAGGTGGTAGTACTTCTATACAATCGTAAATAGTTTCAATTAGTGATTTAGTACCGTCTATTTTAATAGTAGGATTTAATACGTAACCAATAATATAAATAGAGGGAATAGGAATAAAATATTTTTTATTTTGAGAAACATTTTTTAATAGCTGCCTTATCTTTGGTTTTTCCATATATTCACTAAGTAATAAAAATATTAGAGTTATATAAAATAACATAGTTGAAATAGTAGGATAATATATACAGGAAAATTCTTTTGTTGCTTGAAAAAATTTCTCTAAAAATACAATAAGTTCGGAAATTTTTTCCAATCACTATCTAAAATCATATCAATTGGCTTTTTATTATGAGAGTTAAAAATAAAGTTATAGGTAATTTATAGTCATAAGCAACAAGTAGTTGCTCAGATAAAGAATTCCACCTAGTGGATACTTCTTGTGGAATTTTTCTAAAAGGTAGTCCACAATCATGATAAATTTTCTATATTCTTTTCTACGTTGTACATTTATTACTTTTAAAAATAAAGTTTATAGCAAATTGTATTTTACTAAGAATGTCTTCAAAAAGTGATAGACCATCCTTTACAATTAAGTTATATATATGGCACGCACATTTTATATGAAAATGGTCTGGAAAAGACGGAGTTAAACTATTTTTTAAAATTGTAATTGCGTAATTGTTATTAGAAGCGTTATCTAATGTAATAGTCATAATTTTATCGGTAATTCCGTAACAATCGCACACTTGATAAATATTTTCTGCAATAAAAGTACAAGTGTGCCTATCATCTATATATCTATACGCTAAAATACGTTTTTGCATAGATCATTTATAATCTATCCAATGACAAGTTACAGTTAAATAATCATGGCCGTTAGTACTACGACCTATATCAGACGTGATGGATACTTTGTCATTAAAATGATATAATGAAAAACGTAAATATTGTTGATATTCATGCGCGAATTTAAATACATCTCTCTTAACAGTTGATCTAGGAAAACCGTTAAAAGCAGGATTATATATATCTCTAATGTAATGAATAAAACCGGGAGATGAAGGAAATGAAAAAGGCAAACCCTGCACAAAGAACTAATTTTGATATTGCTTCCTATCTCTATGTTTATTGTATTTAGAGCCTACAATTTCCGTCCATAGGGTTAATTTGACCAGATTTGGTCCGACAAGACGTATGTGAACCTTGTCCCGATGGAGCGAGCGTTCCCGATTTTGAAGCCTGGTATTGGGCATACCTAGTGGATGAGCACTTACTACGTGTCTAATTAAACCCCGTCCCCACCGTGACCTTTTCGATTTTAAATTTTAAAACATTTTTACAAATTTTACATATGGCTACTTGATTCTCTACGTCCCTATCAAAAAATGTCCATGCATTTGATTTTAATGGTCGCTTTCTTTGGACCTCGTCTCATACTAGGGGAATAGGAGGTATTTAGGTTGAAGGTGCACTAGTGGGTGTGTTGTCATCAACATTAGTGGGTATATCATCTAGATCATCGTCTAAATTAAAGTCTTCTTGAGTTCCAGAAAATAGCTCCTGGTCTAAATCTAATGGTATTGTAGGAAAATGTTGAGTATCAACAAATCATCCTGTGTAGGAATAAGATGACTAGAAGAAGTACCCTTGCCTGGTTGCCCCTACTAGAAGAAGCACCCTTACCCTTACCCTTAAGCATACCTTTTTATCCGTCCACTTTAAATATGATAAGAAATAAATAATTAAAGACAATAAAATTAAGTGATCTAAAGTTCTAAACTAAATAAGCAGACAATAATAATTTAATGAAGGAACGCAGAATGTAAAGCACGTAACGTCCGACGTGTAATGTCGAGAGGTTGAAAATTGACACTTTGCTCGATGGAAGATCCTCAAGCTAGTTGCCAACTTCACTACCAATTCCCAAATGAATAAATAAAATTGAATATTTAGCAAACAATGTAGACTTGTAGAGAGATATATTGAGAAATTAGAGAGATTGTAGGAAGATTTGTGAGAAAGATGAAGAGAAATGAGTTATTTATAGTTGAAAATTGGGTTAAAGTGTAAATATAATAACTTATGAGTTAAAAATAAATATTAAGGGGTAGGGGTTGGGGAGGGGGGCTAAAATGGTGGCGCAGCCATTTTAGATTATGGTCGTTGGTGCAACGGCCATTTTTGCAAAGGGGCGGGGTCGGGGTCGGGGCGGGCTCGGGTCTCGCGGGACGAGACATCGTCCCGTCCCGAGTTCGAGTCCCGCCCCCGTAATTTATTTTTTTTTTTTGGCGGGGTCGGGGCGGGCTCGGGTCGGGGTCGGACTGTCCCCGCCCACTGGCCAGCCCTAGTAAAACCTTCTTGAAATTTATAAAAGAATCTTTAGTTGTTCCAGCAAGATGAACATACAATTAAATCCGATGTTGAACGTCTACCGGAAATAGCAACAGGAAAACCTCACAGGAAACCTCGACGGACTCAAACTTAATTTTCAAATGAACCTTTTCAAAACTATTAAAATGCTATCAATACTTTTCTGTGTATTTTTGCTCTCTCCTCGTTCTTCTGTCTGCGTGTGTATATATAGGGCGGGGTGGGGGGGGGGGTGTCGTGTGTGTTGAAGAGATTGTGAGGGAGTGGGACTTTAAGGATAATTTCGTGTGTAGAGTTTTAAGGGAAAAGGGGTAGAGGGATTAGGATGGGGAAAGTTTGGGTTAATTAGGATTGGTTAAAAAACGTGAAGAGGGAGTATTAGGGATTTGTTTTTCTGAGAATTTGTAGGGGTAAAGGAGACGTGCAGGTGAGATATGGGGTAAGTTACGGGAATGGGGTGCAATTAGTTTAGGATTAGGTTAGTAATTTTTTTAGCTTTTTGCAATATATAAAAAAATATTAACTAACTATACTAAAATAGAAATTAACTACGAAAAGGGAAAGGGCCTTTTCCGGTGGTGCGCCGGAGCGCACTTCCATTTTCCCTTTACTAGTAGGGGGTCCTCTACCGGCCCAACCAAAAGAGATTGCCTCTTGGGGTTCATCCTGCTATGCCCTGGACCTTTTGCTCTTCTAACGTAAAAGGTGGCCGGCCATTCGTCAAGGCCCAGGAATCCGCCGGACATCTCAGCGGCGGGTCTGCCTTTCCACTTTCCACGAGTCAAAAAATGTAACGATAGCTAAGAGAACTAGAGAGCTAGAGTGAAATACTTGTAGCGAGTAAAGAACGAGATCGAGCGTATGGCTCCACAAATTCATTTTTCGATAGAAGCGACCATGTATATAGATTATAGAATAGCTCAGAACCCTGCATATCCATTAAATGACCTGATTCTTTATTGAATTTGACCTTTTGAAAGATGAAAGTCTCCCCCGCTAGCATCCTTTCTACGCTACTACGGTCATCTACGCAACCAACTTAGAACCTTGACCGGTCTAAGTCCCGACTCTCTTGTCTTTTCTGCTAGCGACTAGCTTACCGAAGTGGCTTAACGAAGTGTGGATGTTGATGTGATTTAGGTTTATGTTGCTATTGGAGCAGTTTCTCCAGTCGACTATTCACGTCCGGTCGTGCCTGTTTTAGCTTGAACCCACCAAGACAGACTCTGGCATGACACCCGTCACCATACATAGGTAATAGCATGTCCCAATGCTATCTTCCTCGAAGTTGCTGCTCAATATGATCTTGTTTTTTGGGGGAGGATCCACTAAATGGACAAACAGAGCACTATCGGGTCGATATCCCTTGATCCGAGATCTCTTTTAACAAAAAATAGTTGGATTTGCCAACCTTAGCCGAAGAAGACTGTTCGTATAGTAGTAGGTTTGAGAACTGATTCAAATGAGATCATAAGGAAGTTCTCAAATAAGCGTCTAATTTCCAGACTGGTTGCTATTGAATCAGCAAAAGAAGACTTGAAGTGTGTGCCTGCATCTTTATCATCTTCTAATAACGACCAGTTGCCTATGGATTATCCTTCATCCTCTATCGCAGCAGAGCCATATCCATCTCTGCGCTTGAATGGTTCTCCCCGACCCTGTAGCAAAGGAAAAGTTATTTCTCTAAATCGGGCCCGGGCCGAGCTTCCGTCGTCGGCCTTGGCATTAAACCACTATCTATGTGTTCTTCATTTCCTTCTTCTCGAATCCAAGGGGGAACTTCTTATATTTAGAATCTTTCTGCGATGTGCTCCGTTTACTATTCTTTCGTACTTTCTTCTTTTTACCACGCGATAGGTCAGCGAAGCCTGAGCTGGCGCATTAGTGAAAGAAGGACCAAGGAGGATCCTATCCTAAATGAGAAGGAGGAGTAGGAGGGCTTCGATCTATTGTGATTCGCTTTCTTGGTCGTTCAAACTCTCTCCTACCCTCCATTTATTCCTGCTTGACTTTCTTCAAAGAAGCCTTAGATCTTTTTCTCAGTCGAGGTGGGAGTAGGCAGTTCTCTATGAAATGGATGTTGAATTATCAATAAAAAAGATGATAGGAAGGAGCTTCTTCAATTAGGTGTCTCGTGGCAGGGGCTGTTTCAACAACAATAGCAGGAATAGTAATCGAATCACCGGCAATGCTAGAAGCAGTCGAAATCATTGCATTAGTGGCATGAGTAATCTCAACCGGAGCAGGGAAACTAGAAGGATATTCTTTTTATATTGATAGGGATCCCCAATGCGAAAGGATTGCAGGCTAGATTCAAGGTATGCCAGTTTTCCACTCCACTTTCAAGATTGTAGCTATCCACTCCACTATGTGGTAGAGTGTTCGTCCCCACCCTTTCGCATAGGTTCCTTCCCCTTTAATTGAGAGAAGGACTCGAAATTGACTCCCATTGGATTCAAGATCTGAAAGAAGGGTATGGAGTTTCTCCAAAGAATGCTCTCCCGTGGCGGTACACGGATTCTCGAGGGCCTTTTCCCAGAAGAGCAGAGAGGACAGTCTTTGGCCCAAGTAAAATCAAACCTGGCCTCCCCTTCCACCCAAGTGGACTATTCTCTCATATTATTATGAAAATAAAATGTAGTAGACTCATAGTGGGCTAATTCATGAATTGAATCAAATGGGGCCTATCAGAGAGAAGAATGACCAAAAGTAGACCTGACCTGAACAAGTACATCCGACCTTTCATTTTGATTCATAATCAAGAAAGATGGGATCTAAAGGTAAAGGCACGCAATTCTTGATCTTTTTAGAATTCTGGTTTCTCATGTTACATGAATCCAATTTTCATTTCATTCGGGACCTTCATTCCCTCTTTTGATCTATCTACATTCCAAGAAATTCATACGCTTCGCGGACGGAGCAAAAAGTGGAGTCTTGGAAAGTTTTGAATTACCGCCACACCTTACTTTTCCTTTATTACTATTACATTCTGCCCTTACATCGTAAAAGTCAAGGTTAAGCTATAGAACTAGATACGTAAGAGAAAGGGAGGAGAGCAGAACTTTACTTCTCTGCTGAGGCATAAGCAATATCAAACAATCTCTAACTAAGTAGTTTAAGTGTTCTGTTGTCTAACATCTTTCGTATCTTGTTCGGTGTAGCTGTCAGCTTAAATGGTTGTTGTTTATTCTCACCCGGTAGCTGCTTTTAGTGAATAATATCTCTTGCTTGGAGCTCTTCTTCGTCCTTCGACCTTTTCGAGAATGATGTATTTTCTTAGGTATAGCCTTTCTAGAATATCCTATTCCCTAGGAAATCTAACTCAATAGGAATTCTCTCTCTCGCCGATGCTATTGAATCTGATGTTGTTGGTCTTACCGGTCTTGGTGGTAGGGCAGTAGGAGTAAAGGCAATAGGATCAGTATTAGGGTTTAAAGAGAATGTTCTGTCAGAGAAGAACTAACAGAATAGAAGTGCAGCCTTTCCTTGGGTTCGTAGAGTCGAGTTTCCCATTTACCCACAACGGAGGAGCCGCCCCCACCAGGCAGGCAGCCACGGGTCATAACGCACTCTTCGCACAACAAATCCACTTTAAAGTTGACTTATTCGCTTGGCCAATTGTTGGAATGTGTACGAGATACCATAAGGGCCCAATATCTCAATAGCACATTTGTCTAAATCTTCGAAGGAGACTTCATATCCGAAACGC